>VYZW01016066.1:3736-129195 GCA_013401315.1 Balaeniceps rex
ATCAAGTATAGGGCTGACTTTACTTGCCTATGATTACTCTAAGAATTGCTTGCTGAAATACGGTTTATTTATTTCAGGTCTACTTAGAGATCTGCTTAGACTTCTGGTGATACTTCTTCTCTACAAGGGGTGCCCACCTGCTCCTAACAAGACTAAACTAAAAGAATAGAAGTGAGAAGAACAATCTTTGTACTGATGTTGTTTTTAACTAAGAAATATTTGTTTGTATATTATAGTACGTCTTAATCTGTCACTACTTTCCTGCTTATAATATTAGTGAAACTGTTTTCTTTGTGTACTGTCTGTAGCTAAATTAGTTCAGTCCTGTAGGCAACTTTGCATATACCTTTATAAAAACTTATCACATTTTGTAGTATCTAATTATGAAAACTTCCCATGGTCTCATAATTGTTCAATAAATATCTGTAGTTTTTTTGAAAACCAGTACTTTGTGTAACAACCTTTACTCTTTGTGAAACAAGCGTTAAGACCAAACCTTTAAGTTGCAAGAATTCTTGAGTTCTAGATCTTCCTGATGGAAAATTTCCGAACCTTTTGTCTTTTTCCAATGAGATGAACTGGGAATTTCTTTGTTACCCAGGGACGTTGGCTCTCCAGGCAATGTTTTCACAGGGCTGTGAAAGCCTAAAGCTGTATTAGGTGGGCTTGTTTATCTCAATGACTTGATCGTTACTGGAGAACCATTAACTGTTTCTGGAGGAAAGAACTTGAATGCTTGGTACTTTGATTTTTTTCACGTAATGATGCTTGGGAAGAATTGAGGGTAGAGGGGAGCAAATGTAGAGTTTCAGCCTACAGCTGAGTGGTCTCTTCCAAGTCTGCAGGTCTGACCTGGTAGCCCAGGGTTTATGGAGTAACACAAGTGGAAAGGTAGAAAAGAGGAGTTTCCCCAGAGTGGAAATGTCATTCTGGCCACAAAACCCCATGAAAATATGCTGTTTCTCTGAATGACTGGTTTGCCTTATTGGTTGAAGTTGGTAAGAAGTCTAATCTGTAATCAAATTTTGTATCAGCCACTTGAGGCTTTTGGAGTGGGGGGGTGGGTGTGAGAAGATGCTTGAACCTTGTACAAATGAAAAATTTCTTAGGAAAGTACTATTAGAAAAAATGACTTGGACGTTGTGTGTTTGCTTTTTCTAAAAGACAATGTAGATCTGATCAAGAGACTAAATCTGCAAATCTATCTTAGGCTAAAAAGAATATAGTCAATGTTGCACATTCCTGACTGGTTTGTGGAAATAAAGATAAAGGCTTTCTAATTAGTACCACCAATAAAAGCTATCTCATCCAACTCTGCAGAACAGACTGTCAGACTGCTCTCTTAATAGTAGCTTGTGCCAGGTGTTTGGGAAGTACTTAATACTTCAGTATTCACTTTGTAGTGAATAGCAAGGAGGGACAGAACAAAACTCCTGTGAGGCTTATCAAAGGTGATTAAGGTGTGGGTATTTTGGAGTGGTGACTGGATTCAAACTTTACTCCCAACTTCTTCTGTTCTGAGTTATCAGTGCCTGCCTAGCCAGTGGGAGTACTTCATTACCTTTAAGAAAACAAACTTGCTGACAACAGCGATAGTAACCGGTTGTTCCAAAGAAGGTGGTGATAGAGAGGAAGCTGGGCTCAGTGTGTGCAGAGAGCTAACAAAGTTGAGCTGTTACCGGATAGATGTAGTAAACGAGCTGAATGTGGAATACTTCATTTGTCATGAGCTAGATATGGATACTTTGATAATACAAACTGCTTTTGATAGGTTTGAAAAAATTAAAGATCCCCCTGAATTAAAGATGAATGCTGTCACTACAGTAGCATCCAGCCTCTGTTCTGATATATGTGCACCATCCCTATTTCTTCCCATTTTAATTGGCTTTTTTTGCACTGAGGGTACATGACTGACTGTGATGTTGGGCAAAGGTTGAATTTTTGATGTCAGCTTAGGAAGTGATGACCCCTTGGTGTTTGGGTTGGGGGTTTTGTTTGTTTGTTTGTTTGTTTTTTCCCCCAAGGACTGAGTTGATACATAGGGTCTGGGGCCTAAACATGGGAACCAAAGGTTTCTGCGGGAATGACTAGCAAAGAAATAGTAAGCAAAATCCCTGGGTTGAGGGATGACTGAGACAGCAAACTTTGTGTTAAGAACAGTCAAGCATTCTGGGGTCCCAGACCACAATGTGTATGTGTGTGCAGGTTTAAATACATATTTGCAGAGCAAGCATACACAATATGTGGTGTTTCTCCATCTCTTCTCAGCTGAGAGAGTATAATATTACAAAATACAAGCTCGAGCCCACCAAAAAAGAAATTATTTTGTTGTTACCTAGAAGCACGACAATGACCCTGTTTGTGGAGAAAAGAGGCCTGAAGTGAGGGTGGGTCCAAATAGATAATGTGTGAAGGCAGAAATAGTCTGGGACTAATGAAAAGGCGGTTTAGTGATGATGTGGAGAAAGAATCGTGTGAAATGGAGATAGCATAGAGTGGGGATGTGCAGGGGTGTAGAACTGTGGGGAACAAAGTGAAATAAGAGCTAGAGAAAGTAGGGGAAAACAAAGAACTGGGGGAATTCCAAATAGTTTGGTTAACAAAGTAGACACAAAATAACCTGGAAATGATGCCACCTGTGCAACTTCTTGTTGGTAAGTATCGGGGGAAAAATCCTGTTAATGCTTGATGTACCGAGATCTGCATGCTTCAGTGGACAAAGGTAGCCCAAGGTATGTAGGAGGAAACGGATTGGACTTACTAGTTCTATTTTGGCTTGAAAATGGTAGGAAAATTTCTTGTGGTGTGTCGGTGTTTTATGTAAATGCTTGAAACAAACAAGGGTCTGTAGAAAACAGTGAGACAGTCGGGCATAATGGAGGAGAAGAGAAACATTAGTTGGTCAGGGCTACAGCTGTTCCCGTATGTTGGGTGTGAATGTGTGCAGTTGGAATACGGATATTTCTTTTGCAAGATTAATCTTCCTTTTATTAGCTCTCTTCTAGAAATGCAGGTCAAGGCAGAGGCTCATAAGCTGGAGGAATCATGAAACAAGCCTTTTCTGACCCGTATAACAAGCAGCTGAACAAAGAGGATATACTGACTCTTGATCAGAGGAATTGAGATCTAAAAAAGCTCCTTAAGTCATTGCTTTTTGCACGGTGTTGAGGGCCATACAGAAAACACGGAGTCATAGCCGTCATTCTAATAGAGTCATCAATCACCGTTGACTGCTTGCAGGAAAAAATATCATGGGTTGCCTCTCACAAGAGCCTCATAACGCTGTGGTATTAGAAGCCAAGTGGCATCTGTGCCCTGAATGTTACAAAAGCATGCTGGTAAGTGTACTTTTTTCTGTTGGCCAGTGCTTCAAGATAATCAGAGTATGGTTATGACATACAGGTCTGGAGCTCTGCCGCATCTCAGGCGTGATGCTTTGTGCTGCTGCTGCTGCAATTACAATAAATATATGTTAAAAAAAAGGTGTCCTTTAGATGGGTATTTTCCCAAGCAAATCCAGTCCCTGCTCTGAGCTCAAAGCTGAACTCTGAGCTCTGAACACACAGACCTAAGTGATGCCGTGGAGAAGCTGTGTAGGTATTGCTAGCTCCATCTTCCTGAACTGTCTCACACTTTTGTAAGTGTCCAGTAGTTTTTAGTGCCTTGAAAATTAAGGATTTTCCATAGTTGGAGGCATGTAGCCACTCAGTTCAGCAGTAGTTCAGCTGGTGCATCTGTTAAGATAGATGCCCAAAAGCTGAGTGTTTCTACTATTGGATCCTCTGGCAAATGTTGGCCGAGCTGCCACGTCCACCATCAGTGATTGGTGTTAGTGGTCTGGAGCACAACCTATTCCTTTGACTAGCAGACATCTGTTCTGGGGATTACACCATTAGCTGCTTTTATGTTGTTTAGTATAATCATAACTACAATGCTAGTAATTTTTTAGTCAATATGCAACTGATACAACTTCTAGTCCGCCAGCAAGTGGCATTTGCTTTGAAACGTGCCAGGCTTCTTTGTTCAAAATAGTATTTAAGCGATGCTTTGTAATACATTTAGATATGTAGAATTTAGAAATGAAAAGTCAAATACAGGACTCGCCCAGATATTCTTGTAACTAATCTGCTAAAGGCACTTCCTCTGAAATATGTCTTATTTCCTAAGGCTGTATGTGCAGCGCTTTTTGACTATATCATACATTTTCCTATAGCATGAAAAGATATGAATGTGCTAACGCGTGATGGCAACACGGGGGATGTAATAGGTCTTCAGAGTCTCCTGTGATTACCTGAAAGTGGAAGGGAATAAACTGTTCTCCATGTCCACCGGGACTGGGACGAGGCATAATGAGCTTAAATTGCAGCAGAGATTAGTGTAGACATTAGGAAAAACTTTCTAAGTGTAAGGATGGTTAAGCCCGGGAATAAATTGCCTGGGGAAGGTGCAGTGTCTCCATCTCTCCATCTGTGGAATTTCTCAAGCACAGGTTAGAAAAGCATCTGCTGGGAATGGTGTGGTTTTAACCGGTTCCATCTTCAGGCAGGAAAAATAAGCCAGTACTGATTGTACTTGCGGTTGTTAAGACTGCTAAATTAGTCTCTGATCATTCATTCACTTGGCATTGCTCCTGTTACAGCAAACTAGTATTTGTAACCGAGACAGGGATTCCTATTTATTTAAAACTTTTAAATTTTTGGACAGGCTGTTATTTTCCTCCATGGCCCACGCCATTAACAGACAAACTCGTTCTAGCTCTGGATCTGCCCATGCTGACCCTGGCAGCGTGACCTGGCACACCAGAGCCGGCGGGTGCCGGGGAGCTCCACCTGGGAGTAAGCTCTGCAGAACCGTCCTGTTAAACAAGACCATCATACTTCTTAAAGTCGATGTATGTATTCATTTTGTAGGCATTTCTGAATTTGTATAAGGTTAATAAAGCAGAGTACTTGATTCTTATTGGCTATATAAATATTTCCTTTACGTCAGTCTTACAACAATTGTAGTTCAAGCTTGCAGCTAGCTTCACCATCAGCTGGCACTAAACGACTCTTGTACCAGCGTAGCATGTAGTCGTATATTTTGATCAATTCCCTGCTTACAGAAACCCACTATATTCTCTTTTGGTAAAAACAGAGCAAAGTAGCATCAAGTAAAAACAAAGCAATGATTTATTTACTTATGCCAAAGAGTTCCTAATAATTAAATTAAACTAAGCAAGGGTTGCTTTTCCCTGCTTGTGTTTTCTGCAAGCCACCGCTGTTCTGCAGCGACAACAGTGCAACAAAGACAACAATTGCCTTATTCTCAGTGCTGCACAGATGCATTGTAAGAAATGATTCTGGCTTGAGAATTTGTTCCCTAAATAGATAAGAGAGCCAAAGGTTGAGAGAGAAGAAATATTCTCATTCCACAGATGTCAACAAAGGCACAGAATAAGGAAGCGAATTTCCTTGTCACAGAGCAAAGGCAGGACTTGAACAGATTTCTTGATTCCTAGCGCACGTAATTGGTTTAATTTTTTGCCTCTGCTGTAGGCTTACTGTGGGGAGTTATTTGAGTTAATCTTTTTTATTCCTTTGATGTAATTTTTTCGTCAGTCAGACGAACAGTGCTTCCGTGTAAAGGTAAATGAGACCAAATTGTTAGAGGAGAGTTAAGATCCTTAGGTGAATCTTCCTAAATGCAAATTTTTCTTATACGATGATACAGTATACACTATTGTGTTGATATATAGTGCTGCTAAGTGGCATAAAGAGATTCCAAGAGAATATAAAGAGATTCCAAGAGAATACAAAGATTGACTTTATTTACTACTTCAGTGAAGGATAGATGTAACAGGGTGAAAGTAGAAAGTGCAAGCATTGTTAGAGGTTGTGCTTTTAAAAATAGTAATAAAACGTGCCATCGTGTTTCTACGTAGTATTATCTGGGCAGAAAAAATGCACAATTCAGGCCCTGCAAATCAAAGACAATTATTAAGAAGTATTAAGTAGAGAATTTGTAATCTGCTTTGTAAAGATCAAAAAAAAAAAAAAATTGCACAGCTGTAGCCTGTGCAGCAGACAAAAGAATGGAGACATCAAGAATATATATATATTTTTTTTTTTTTTTTTTTTATTTACCATGTTCCACACCCTCAGTTTCTGACGTCTCTTATTGACGAATCGGTTTTCTTGTCCCACACAGACATTTCATGTTCAGCTGGGGAGTCGATGGCTGCAGTTGCTGCAGTGCTGCATGTGCAGCTTTGTGCCTTGGGGGATGCTCGTCTGTTGCTACAAAGCTGTTGAGAAGCTGCAGGTATATTTTCCCCAGAAGCAAACACGTGGGGTATTTGTAGGAGAGGCCTGCCTGTTGCCAGTCCTGTGACAGCACATAGCCTATTCTTTGACATTTGCTTTAATATATAAAGTCACTGTTTTTAATTTTTTACTTGCTGGTGGTAATCCATATCATCCTCTGCATCATTTAAAGATGTCAACTGGTGACACAGACGGTAATAAGATAGTGTAAATATCCCTTGTATTTGTAAATCACATATTTTGAGAACATGGCTTTGGCTTTTTCTCTTCCATCTATATTTTTTTTATGTCGAGATTGTTTGATTCTTCATGCAAAGGCTTTATGTAGTGGCCTGCAAACACACGGTCGCTGGAAGGTGATGCTGCCTGAGTGGTAAGATAAGTGCCCTGTTTCTGTCAGTACCTTAATTTCTGCTAATGAGATTTTGGAGGGAAGCGTTGTGAGAAATATTTTTAGATAAACTTTTCAAACGAAACGTCTGGCCTTTTGTGCAAAACCCTCAGTCCTATGCCATAAATTGAATGGCAGGAATATATCTGGGGAAATGTATCCATCTATCCGTTCCAGTTCAAAATCTTTGTTTTCAAGATCATAGTGCTTGGCTTGAAAAATAAAAGAAGTGCTTAAATCCTTGAATTTTTCCCTTGGTTATAATGGAGTCACTGTTCTTTCCCTGTCATCTGCAATCCTCGAATGCTTTTAATCAAATCCTCAGGATTTGAATTATTAAACATCTCTTTGGGTTTACATTTTTTATTCCTAATTATACGCAAAAGATATATATCATGAAATATGCAGCATGTAATTGCGATTAAAGCGTACAGTCTCCTGAAAGATGGGTCTAACAGTTTTATACATCCAAAATTTAATTAGGCAGATAATGGGGTTAGAAGTGAGATTTTTAAGGATGGGGTAGGGAAGGAAATTTTTGGAAATTTTTTTTTTTTTTTTGATGGAGGTGGAAGTCAGTATGGAGGCCGTAAATGCAAATCAAAGTCATATTTCTTTCCTGATCTCCCCTTGTGTCTTCTTTCTTCTTGTATTGGTCTCAAGGTTGTCCGTACAAAAACTGAATTTATTTAGATAGTGAACAAGTAACTCAGCGAGTCGCAGAACAAAGTCTGATTTTCTACATAATTGGGTTTTGTGGTTGTTCCTTCTTAGACATCTGAGAAATCAAGTTTAGACTTAAACTCTTCCACGATCAGGAGGAAACTTTTCCCAGGTAGATTTCCTGGCCCTTCCTTCCCGGGCGCTTTATTAAAGGCTGTCTCCTCTGCTTGGCTGCCTGCTTTCATGAGGGATGCAGGAATTTGATATCTTTGAGACCTCCTTCCTCTGTCAAACTCGGTTGTAACTGGTCAATCAGTTCCAAAGTTATTAGGGGGATGAGAGGAGCAGGGGATGGGCAGACAGACACAGACAATTCCATTGCACGAATCTCATTTCCTTAGGAAACTGGAATAAAAAAAATCAATTAAGGTTAAGACCCTCCAGTACCCTTCTTCAATTACTTTGTAAGAACAATGCCTTTCGCTGAAGCATCCATGATACACAATATCTTGATCAGTCCAGCACAGGATGAAACCTATTTTGGCAGTTGTTTGCAAGCGTCCAAATACAGGATAAAAAAATGGCTTTTCTGTAAATAGTAGCTGGAGTTGCGGAGCCTTTGGCAGGGTCAGGATTCACCCGCTGCAGGTTGTGTTCGATCAGACAGGTTCGAAAGGACACGGCCCACCCTTTTTATTCCCATCGGCGAGCGTGACGCCGGTGTTTCGAACACCCCTCATGTGCTTCAGGGCTACGTTGGCCATTGCTTTGTTTTGGGTGACATTTAAATAGCAAATTTCAGGCGCTGCTATTTTAGGATGCACCTGAAAAGCCTCCTCATGACTTTCAGCCAGAGAGAAACCTTGCATGATCACTTCATCCCTCAGGGCAGAAGATAATGGCCCACATCTCAAGTACGTGGGAACTTTGCACCAGGGCTTATGCCCACCGAGCTGCGAGGGAGGAGGAGGAGGATGATGGTTAGCCCATCTCATCACATGCCTCTTCCAGCATCAGGAGCTTCCTACAAGCTGCACTACTCCAAAGATCCCACCCATTGCTTTTGTTTCAGCATCGAATGACCTTACACACTGCTTACTAACCAATTCCTTCTCTCTTGTCATGAGTGGTTATCTTGTTTCTTTCACCTTCTGGAATGTTCACTGGTTTCCAAATAATTCTGTTTACCCCCCCCATGTCACTGACAATTTTTTGTTTAAATATTTAGCATTTCATTAAGCCTCTATTCCTACAACCAGAAATCATTCCAATATAACTTCTAAGTGGCAGGCATATTGAGACGTTGAGTAAAACCCTAACGTTTTCACAAGCCGTTTTCTGGACTGTCTTCTAAATCATCATCAAAATCCCAAACTAAAACAAAAAAAAACCCTGAACAAATAGTTTTTTTGCTGTTCTGATTGCACACCAAGCCTATGTGAGCAGTCTGAAACGTTTATGATCTCGAAAGCAGCAAAAATCATCAATTTTCTGATAGCCCGCTTTACCCAGCAGACGTGTCCAGATTCAGCATTTTGGGGCTATAGTTCCTTTTTCTGCCTCTTGTTTAAGTAGTTGTTATGCTAACGTCTTGTTCTGCTGTGGATCTTCTTGCAGTAAAGAAAAACCCACCCTTATTTGCCTAGAATCTCTATGATGAGGTGTTTTTTTTTTTTGTGGAGAGAAGGAAACCAAGGATGAAAACGTTCATAGAGGAAGCGTATGTGTTTCAGATGACGCATTATACGCATCCCCTTATTTCTTGTTTTACTTCTCTGCATTTTTCATTTCTCTAAGGATGTTTTATTTTAAAAAAAAAAAAAAGTAATGCTTTTCCTGTGCATCAACTTGAAGACACTTTGTTGGGACTTTGTTATAATGTCACTTCGGTTATTTAGTTCCTCACGGAGTGATGTGGAACCAGGATTCAGACCCTGACCAAAACCTTTTGAACTCAAGGGAGATCTTTTCAATTTAGTGACTTGCTATAAGGCTTGGAGACAATTCCTCTGGCTAAAATCAGCGAGGCAAACCTTGTTTCTCTTGGCACGGGATCAACCTCTGCGTCAAAATGGTGGCAAATAATGTTTTCCAGATTTGTATTTGTTACTACAGCGTCAGAATCACCTTTACAGGCAGATACGGTATGCCTAAAATAGAGATTGTGGTTTATGTCATTTGCATGTAATGCATTATCGTGGCCATTATTAATTCCCCTAGTAACTCTTTAGTATTAGAAAAAGATTGCGTTGCAGGACGGTAAGTATCTACCAGCAGGTAGCTTTTTTATTTTTTTTTGAGCTGGTTCTAATGCAGCAGCCTTTCATCCTTCTATATAAGATTTACCTTTAACCTAGAATCTTTCACCCGTTATCTGTAATGTATAATTATAAATACATTGTAGTCTTGAGTAAGTACAATTAAAAAGGGTAATTTGTTTCCCTCCCTCTCTCCCATCCTCCCACCCAAGTCCTTAGGTTTAATTTTCATGATTATGTTAGATTATGAGTCATTTTAAATCATGGTATCCAGTAGAGACTACTCCTACTCTGCAGCTCTTTTCAACAGTTGTTTATGGTAGTTTCAGCCTCTTTCTGCCTCTCTGAGGCTCTTTATTTTTAAAGCAAGGCAGACAAGGCCTAAAATTATTCCATTAAAGAGGTGCAATTTTTGTAATGGGACTTAGAGTGCTCTGCAGAAGTGCAGGCAAGTTTCTTCAATATCCTGAGCATTATTCGCTCATTTAGTTAAATGATGTTTCTAATTCCCTGGTAATTACATGTAATGAGGCACTCTTTCTCTTCTTGATGAGACTTTAGCTTAATATGAGATGTCGTATTTTTTTCTTTTTTTTTTTTTTTTTTGGGTATAATTACCCTTCCCAGGAAAAGCAGGGGGTTTGTTGTGCAGAATATATAGCAAATTATTTTATTTCCTGCCATCTTGACTGCCAGTAAATTATAAAATTAAGTTTCAGTGGAGCATTAGCACCATTTTGGAAAGGCTTGAGATTTTTTTTTTTTTCTTATTCATGTATTGATGTACTTTGGGACTGTTGAGCTATTATTCATAGAATAGATGTTTTTCTGCCAATTCCTAGTATTACATGGCATTGAAGCAGCAACATAGGTTTAATTTTTTTTCTGGATAATATCCAATGCAGAATGGTCTTGTTAGTTGCTTTTTATATCAGGTAATTATCTTTATAAAGTTTTAGTAACACTCTTCCCCCCCTCCCTTAGTGACTAATTAAATTTATTTTTATGCATGTTGTAATATTAAATGCTGGGGGGCTTTTTGTTTTCAATTCTGGATTGCTGTTTTTTCTGAAATTTCTTACACTTGAATAACATTTAGGGTATTAGAATGATTGAAAAGCTGTAGGATGCATAAAGTTAACAACGATAATGCAGCATTTAACGTCAGTAAAAATAGAATCAACAGGAATTTTAATTACTCTGAATTTCCTATCTGTTGTCAGTGTCGTTTTCTTCCTGTTGTTCTGGTAAGGTGATTCTTGTCTGCTTTTTTGTTTTTAAACTCAAAATACTGTAAAAATCATGAATGGAATAGCATCTGAGAATAAAATTGTATAAGGGCAATCTCTGCATTAGGAGTTGAACTGCCATTTAGAAAACATTTAGTTGTCTAATTCTCATAGAAAACTTAGGGATGGATTTATCTCACCTACCTTTAGCTATCTAAAAGCAAGTTTTTTAATCTAAATGAGGAAGCCACCTAGGCTCGCCTATTTCCAATTTTTGAAATATTTAAATAATAACACCTGTTTGTGCAAGAAACTTATATGAAGGGTGAGGTCGATTGGTCACAGCCTTCCTGCTAACTCATTTTTTTTCTCTGCTGGGGCTCGAGAGATGATGCCTTTGGTGCCTGGCAATGAGCAAAACCTGGGTTTTGGGTGTATCTGGTTTGCAGGTGGACTTTGGGCAAGTCACTTCACCTTCTCCACACCAGTCTCCATCGATAATGATGTTAATGACAGCCACCATCTCTGCAAAGCCCTATGAAAGCTGCAGGCTGAAATTATTATATAGCAGCCAGACCCAGCATTGTTATAACTTTCTAACGCCTTTGCAACAAATGTTATTCCTGGCCAGACGTGCAAGACACATCTACTCTGTGCACTCACCTTGCAGGAGGAAATAAAATAAAGTAAAAATCCGGTTGTACAAGGGAAAACCTTATTGTCTAGCAGGGGTGGCTGGGGAGGGAACGGGAGAAAGGAAGGAGACGTTTGTTACCGAAGTCTTGTGTGACTTCTCGCTTGCTCTCTCTCTTTGGAAGAGATTTTTTTTCAGGCAGTTGGGAAGACTTGCCCTGCTCATCCTGGCAACAGCACGAGTGTATTGGTAAGAGAAGGCCATGGAAGAACCTTTATCGATATGAAGATGTATATTCCCATATGTGAGTCTATTGTATTTATACCCTTTGAAGTCAATGAGACTACCTACATCCTTTAAAATACGTTCATCTAAGGGTTTTGTAGGGTCAGCATCAGAATCCGTAGTGATCGAAGGATTAAGTCTTGAAAATGGTGGGCTCCTGTATCAGAAGTGTACTTTTTCTGTCTAAGAAACCATGGTGCTGCAAAGTTCTAAATATACAGGCACATCTTCATGATAAAACCAAGATTTTGAGAGGCTAAAGTGCAATCAGCGGTAGAAAATAAATGTCATAAATAACTTTTTGATCCCAAATACCGTGACCCCAATTCTATAGAAAGAAGCTGGAAAAATATGACTGCATCTCACTCTTTATTTCATCTTAAGCAATTTGACATCAATCAAATGACTATAGAGGCAAAGGCATGAACGTTTATTTCCCAGCCCACAGGATTGCTGTCAAATTGCAATTTTCAAAATTGAAAGAGTCATTAAGCTAGATTTTCTCCATTTTCTTCCTAGTTCTTTCCCTCAAACTTTCAGAAATGTGCCTCTCAATTTTGTAGTGTACTATTCCACAATGTGCGGGGAAATTAAAGAAGCTCCTGAAAAAATTCTTTACCGCACAGTGGTAAAATCTCCTGTTCCTGTCTGCAACTCAGTATATAAATCTAAAGGAAGACTACACCAAAGAAGAGGGAATGAATGAAATTTGAGTGTTAAGATATTGCCCTAGTGAGGTTGACAGGTAAAAGAAATAAGTTTGGTACCTTCATGTTACATGATTTAAAGCTGTCTGGCTATGACTGGTTACCTCCAGTCTGCTGCAACTCAAAGCAAATACTCAGGCCTGCTAAGAAGGGGAACCTCTTACCCGGTGGTCGTATTTTATGGGTGTCAACTTTGAGTAAAAACTTTTCCTCAGTATTATTAGGAAGGCAGGACATGCATTCATTAAATGCCTATTGCGTTTAAACAAGTGAGGCAGCCACATCCTTAGAATATGGAAGTTCAATGAGAAACGTTTCAAAACACAAAATCAGATTTTACAGGCGTTATCCACCTACTGTTGCTCTTGCAACAACAGAGTTTGGGAAGTCGCGGTGGAGATCTGTGCTTCGTTATCAAGAGAGCTATAGAAACCCACCGAGGCAGCACCCACCCAGAAGAATTTACACTCAAACCAGATGATAACTGGTGATGGGAATTGTTCTCATTCTTACCAGCCAGTCTCAGAAGTAATGCTCTGAGAAAGTGCCTTCTCTTTTATTAATGAACTTGTGTTAAGTGGTATTTGTGAGGAACGTAACCACCCTCTCAACTGCTGCAATACTTCGGGAGGTACCTAAATCTGATCAGTGCTTTACTTTCTCTTAAGTTTCTCTAAGTTCCTGAAAGCCAAAGCTCCTTGATAGACCTGAGCAGGTCCATGCTTCCCTCATCTTTAAAACCAACTATAATGTTCTACTCATGTCTTCAAGCTGTCACACTCTGGAAGTAACTTCAAAGCCTGCCTAAATTATGCAATTTTCTCTTAAAACAACAACAACAAAAAGCTTCTAGTGGAGAGAGTGCCCGTCTCAGCTGTGGTGACCCACATTCAGCCGTGAACTCTGCTAGAAGGAATTCCAGCCTCTTTCTAGGATGCTGCCACAACTGTCGGGGTACAGAGCTGTTTTGAGATGGCAGGTATGATGCAGGAGATAATGATCAGCACCACAACTGATTCGCTTTCATGTTTAAATAAGTAAAAGTGATTAGGCTTATTTTGCTACCATTTCACACTGCTGCAAATAAATCTGCAGGCACTCCCTGTGTTGCCTGATGTGTCTTGAGCGGTTGACCTTAGAGCAGGAGTACCTGTCTGCCAGTTTTTACCAGGCTCCAGAAGATCTCCCGAGCATGTCACCAGGTCGTTCCTACTGAAAGCTTTCTTAGGTGGCCACAGTCCACTTGGATATTCTTGGACTGCCACTGACAAAGGAGCTGGTACCCCACGAGAGCTAAGCAGGCACATCCCTAAGCCACGAGAGATGGGTCTGGAGTCCCAGGATTTGGGTACATCAATCATTTTCTGGGACCAGGGGACTCCCAAGCGCATGATTTCAGTGCCCAGCTGCCAGCAGCTGACAGTGCAACACTCCGGTTAGACATGGCCTGAGAGCAAGGGCCAGGACATCCCCATGGCAGAACAGCCAGCAGCTGTGCTGCCTGTGGCTGCTGCCTGTGAGCCCAGGTGCAGGCAGGTCAGCTGCTGCCTGCCTGCCTCCCAGCTGCAGGAGGGCTGGAGATGGGGCAGGCTGTGTGCACGGTGCCGGCGGGGAGCAGAATGCCACAGCCTAAGCTGTGCTGCTTTCTGCACCTCTTTAAGCACAGGGGAGGAAAGAAGATCCCAAGACAGTGGGCTTTGCTGTCCAAGCAGTAATTATTCCTTCTCCTTCTGAGATATTACAGGATTTCGCCAGAATAAATGATAAGCAGTCTGAGGGCAGAGCAAAACCAAAGGATTCGGTTTTGGCAGAGACTCCTGCGAAGCTCTAGGCTCCAGGGACAAGGCCAGGTTCACCACGGGAGTGCTGGCATTGCAGATATCCCTGCACCAGCAGCCAAATCCAAAAGATTTGGAAGTTCTGCCGTTGTCTTTGCAGTTTTCTCTGTTTAGTATTTCCTACGGTAGAAGTCTGAAGAATTGTAGCATAGGGATTACAAGAGCTTCATCGTGTAGCTGGCTGCGGATGAAAGCATAAATCACAGCAACCGCATGGCAGCGGGGTGTAAGGTGTGTGTGCAACCGCTGTAATGCGGCTGGGGAGGAGACGAGGAGTAAAGGTAAGTTAGGCTGATACAGGAGGCTGGGTTTATCAGTACGTGATTTGCTGTTTTTCAAATGCTTTTTTTTCCTGAGGTACAATGCTTGGGATTTCCATTTTCACCTCCATCTGAAGTCTTCCTTTTATTTCGCTCCAGGAATTTCTGTGTCTGATGAAGGAAAAGAAAAAAAAGAGATTTTTTTTCACCAGTATATATGCTCATATTGTCCTCTTTAGATAATACCACTTTGGAAAGCTTCAGTATAAAAGACTGAAAAAATCATGGTAATTTCTGGTTTATTGCAGGGCTTAAATGTTGGTAGATGTCACCAAGTTAAGCTTGTCTTGCTTGCCAGTATTTAGGCATTCAGATATGTAAGAAAAGCAGTTTGGAACAGTCTAGTGCTGGAGAATTATTCACTGTTCTTGTGTGGAGATGGCGATAAAGAGACCAAAACTTCCCGCTTGTGCTCTCTGGCTCCGTGCCGCGGCTGAGCAGGCTGCCAGGATGGTTGCTCTTCGTGCCTGCCAGATGTGAGACTTAGAAGCAGCTGTTTGGAGAAGGGTCAACCCTCCAGGGCAGCGTGAAGAAGCAGCAGCGCCGCTCGAGGGTGAGCCTTTCAGCCTGGCCTTAGCCTTGAAAATGGCAGGTTGCACGTAGGCTTGGCACAAGCTGTCTGTAAGGCGGCAGGAAGGTGGACTTTGCTGGTTTTTGCTCTCCTGTAGTACGTGGTCCACAGCCTCAGTCGTGGCAGCATCAGTCAGTACGTGGAAACCTGTCTGCCAGGACTGGACTAACTCCAACACCCCTTTCACAAGGGCTAATTAGGAGCCATCGGATGAAATCCACTGTTACTTTATTAGGGTAGCTCTGAGCCAATGGCCTACAGGCAAAAAAACCTGTTAGTAAATCAGAGAAGTAACCATTTGTTGACATTTCTGTCTGTTAGCCGCAGACATCAGCCGGTATCCCGGTGGTAATGTGGCTCTTTGTCATATGCACTTACACCGCTGCAGATTAGGATGCTCGGTTCAGATTGTTACAAATGCCTTTATCCATTCCCATTGACATTTTAAACAAACGGTGATATATTTAGTACAATAATTACAGTTATTTGATTACCTTTCTTTTAGCCTGAAGTAGAAGGCAACTGACAGATGTGAATACCTCCGAGACCAATACTCCGTAATAAACTAACATTATTTATTACAAGATGCATTTTATTAATAGGAATTGGCAGTAATTAATTCACTAAAGTTGATGTTACTAATAATTACATGTAATTCATGAAATATTTATGAAAGAAAACTGTGTATAAAAATGACGCAAAGGTCATTTAGCTAATTAGTTAATAAATATCACCAACATTTCTAGTGAGTCTCTCTAATTCTGAATAGTTTCAGATTTTCCTTAGTAAAATAATTTTTGAAACCTTTTTTCTTCGTGCATGGCATCTCGACATGGAAGCTAACATTTCTGGTTATTGTTTTGAGCCAATGTATGTACTGTTTCCTTTGCTAATTCACTTTGTCCTCTTCCCTTGTTCATAGTGAAAGATCCTAATTAGAGATAGCACTAGCTCAATCTAATTTAGGTTATCAGTGGGTTGCCGTGTCTCCCAGTTTAAGGATATATGAATATATCTCTGTCTTTTTAACTTGATTCCACTGACTTTCCTTGGAATCAAATAACCATCATCCAAATTAATAGCTGACATCTGAACGGGAAAAATCTTAGCGTCATTTCTGCTCGCATTGAATTCAATGGCAAAAGCACCCACTGACCTCGCGAGATGCAGGATCAGCCCCTGGGCCGTTCCACGTTCATGCCTTGAGCAGTAATACCGCACTAGTTTGTGGGGGCCTTTGTCATAGGATAAGCTGGTGATATTTGTAGAGTAAGGTGCAGAATGAGGTTATCTTGTCCATTAGGTCATCCTGTCTAATATAGGCTATGGAGAACTTCACCCTGTTTTGAATTAAGCCAAATGACTTGTCTTTGGTTAATGACAGTCTTTCAGAGATGTTCAGACATGATCTGAAACACTAAGAGCCAGGGAATCCACCACATCTCTTTGTCATCTGCTCCAACAGCCAACCGGGCTCACCTCACATGGATGGATCTGGCTTCAGTTTCTTGCTGCAAGTCGAACACAAATTACTAGGCTCGATGAAGCGTTTGCCATATAAAATTCCATGCTGTCTTCTGAAGAAGGGCAGACGTGGTGATCTAATAATGTTTGTTTCCGTGAGTCTATGAGAGCCACCTTTGCACTTTCCTCATTCTGGCGTTGCTTTACGCTCAGTCATAAAACAACCTTCAGCACTCAGCCTTTTGGCAGAGAAGAGAATTGCTTAAGGACTTCAGGTATGAGGAGGTGAAGAGAGCGTCGTGCTCGCTGCCTTAAATCCAGGCGTGAGGAGTGGTGACCAAGGGCTGATGTCACTTCTGCACGCTGCTCTGTGGGTGGGTAAAGTGGCTCTGGTGCAGCTCCCAGCAGGGAGACGGACACAGGGCTGCCCTAAATCAGGGAGGGGCTGGCCCGTATTCGTAAGCTTTCTTGAATAGTTGTTCTCTGGCTCGGTGGTGTTGGACTGACCAGAAACAGATTGCACTTGGACAACCGTCGCCATGAGGTCCTTAAAAGCAAACCTGTGTGTGGAACCATCATTCCTCTTGTTTCGTGAATAGGAGACTACTGACCGATGAGGAAACCTTGGTCTTCAGTACTGAGGGCTTATGTTTCTCACGTGTGTCATTCACAGTAACAAAATATGCCTAGGATCCCCCCTTTATTAAGAACCTGTCCACGTGGGGTGGTGTGTATGATAATGTCTTTCGTGGTGGTCTACCCACTGATATTCCAAACATACATAGATCAAACTCATAACTGATGTCTATGATCTACGCATAAACTGAGTTATAGGTCTGTAACTGGTCTGAATCTGAATGGCCTCACCAGTGTCTCATGCCTTATTCAGTTTTTGTGGACTAACTTCATAAAATAAATCTTCTTTAAAGAACAATTTTATTTTATGGTAAGATCTGATATAGAAAATTTTATTACATTCGACAATAAAATATATCTGGGTAGGCCATATAGTCTTGAATGGCTAATGAGCATCAATAGAAATTACTCTGGCTGATAAACATTTGTCTTTTACTTAATAGCTGTTATCCTTTTAAAGCACAAACCGTGCCCCATTAAAGTTGAAGATGCTCAGCCTTTGTTCAAGAGGACAGCACAGACCTTTGCATTTTCTGCCGGTGGGGTTAGCTAGTCTTTAAAATAATGTGTTCTGCAGAATTCATTCCTTTCTGTGCAAATGCATTTCGATGCCATTTTTCATGAGGCAGCAGAGATGGTATCATGCCCGGTGGTCTGTGTTTATGTGGATGAAATGGGCTCGCAGGGGTTTTCCTTGAATTGGTTAACTTTGAGAAGTAAATTTTCTGGAGGAAGAGCTGGTACGCAAGAGCATTTTTGTACCTTTCTGTGAGTCAGTGTGGAAACACCCGTGACGGCAGCAGTGCAGGAGCGTGCTGGCAGGATCCAGCCCCGTTCAGCAGCCTGCCAGGGACACGGGCGAGGGAGCCGCAGTGGTGCTCGCAGGGGTCCCGTGGTGCAGCCCTCTGTTTTATCCTTCACTGTTCAGCCACGAGCGAACGGACCCAGACCAAACACCTCCTGACTGTGTGACCTTGCTACCCTGTCGGTTCATGTTCCCTTTAATGTACAGGTGCAAAATGGGTTTTGAAGAAAGAAGTCTCTACCCAGTCCTTGCTGAGCGGAGATGCGTTGCCTTCAGATGGCGAAGGCAGGTGGCAAAATGGTGCTGGTGATGTCTGGGTTTGGATGTTACTGTCTACTGAGAACTTGATGGTCGATCTCAGGTGAAAGACCTGCAGATGGAAATGACATCTGCTAATATCAGGAATTAATTACTTTGACTTTGCTCTTTCCAACTCTTAACAAAATAATGATTTTTTTTTTTTGGGAGCCCCCCAAAGCTTTGAGGTGATGTTCCTGTGAAAGGATGCTGGACAGAGAAGTGGAGAGAGAAAACAGTAACAGAAAATAAACAGACAAGAAAGGATGGAGGGTGCAAGGTCATTCCCGACTTTTGGCTTCACCCCTTTTGTTTGGCCAGTTCCTGATGGGGAGAAAGCTCCTTGGGGCTCTGCTGGCTGGCATTATTCGCAGCTCTCCTTCAGCTGCTGAGATGTTCCCCGGGGAGTTAGAGACCTGGACTGGCCAGGCTCAGCCATTTCCAAATGCCATTGCTTTGTGTGCTAATACACCAGTACATACAGAATAATACGCTGGTTATCTCAGGTCTGCTTTCTTTAGCATCAACATGCTTATGAATGTATAAATAATATCGAAACCACAAAATGGCCACCGTAAGGTATGGGTTAGAAAGGAATGATTGCATTTCGTAACGAGGAAGGAGTTCTTAACCCAGTGGTCCCTACTGAGGTGCCCCCGTCCCTGGCTGATGGCAGTCCCTGTGCAAAACGCACGCCACTCTGTGTGGTGTTGAAGAGGACGAGCGAGAGCCGTATCAATCTCTTAGTCTTCCCCTAGTAAATCCATCTCAGCTCATTAGTAAATGACAAGATTTGGTCTTGCATTATTATATAGCCTAACTGAATAGGGAAACAATTTTCTGAGATGATTTGAATTGCCTTGCCTTGGAAAATAAAAATGAAAAAGCTCTTGTTATTTTCAACTAATAAACAGACTCTCAGGAAGAAAAAGCTTCAGCAGCAAACAAAAGAAACAGCAAAACAAGATAAGGGAAATATGCACACGAGGGGCCGTCTCACAGAACATGTACAAATCCAGCGTACCTCTTCCTGCAATGTAAACCGCGTTAGCCTTTACTTCGGCCACAAACAGTCCTCCTGATGGGCAATCGCCTTGGGAAAAAAAAGGGAACAATTTTGAATTGCCTCGAATAAGCTTCCTAACAGGCAACTGGTTCTGATAGAACAATTTTAAACTCCCTGTCTCCTTATCTTCTGTCGACATCATTTTTCAGAAGGGGCAACAGGACCAAATTAAATCGTTTTGCTGCAGACAGTCTGTCTGTCTGATTGCATTGCGACTGTTGCCCATTTTGAAGATTTTCTCTAGCAGTTTAAAACTAAGACGAGAGGAAAGTTCATGTGTACCCACGCACACAGATGCACACAAACCTGTGCCTCCCTTCCCTTACCCTTACCCAATTATTTACAGCGTAAGAAATTCAGAGTCCAGTTGTTCCACCCCGTGGCCAGCTCTGTCTGGTTGACAGTGTCAGAACCTTCCCCCCCCTTTTTTTTTTTCCCCAACGCCAGACTAAGAGCTTGAAAGAAAGAAAATAATGAGAAGATGTATATGAGTTCAGTTTAATTCAAATATTATTTGTGGGAAGAAGCGTAGGGAAGCGTGACAGGCAGCACTGGCATCTGATTTGTCGTGTTCACACTAAGGCAGGAGCAAAAGGCTTGGTTGTCTTTTGTCTTTGGTATTTCTTATGCCTTCTTCTCACCTCTGAAGCCTAGCCCGTCTGCAGAAAGTTTGATTTTTGACTGAGATGCAGCTGTTAGGACTGAATAGAAACAGTGAGCACGGTGGAAGAGAAAGAAACTGGGAAATGAGATGCGCTGCAGCCAGCAAATGGATTTGGAGAACCTGATTGCTGTATAACAAAAGAAGCCTCTGGGATATATTTTACTTACTGGCAGAAAGGAGAGAGCTGTGGTCTTGGGACATGTTTCTAAGGCCTGCAATGCACAATCATCGCCTTTGGATTGTGTCCAAGTGCTGCTCAGAATCCCGATGGCTCTTGAGCGGCATTAAATCAAGATGGATGTCACTTTACATCTCATTGTGAATGCACTACCTGGAGCACGGGCTTGCATGTAGCATTCCTTTTCAAGCAGAGACTTCTGCCTCGAGGGAGGTTTGATCTAGCTAGGAAGAAAAGAGGAAAACCTTTTCTCGTGCCCCAATCTGCTAGTCGCTCGGTGTATAACCAACTATGATTCACCAAAACGTCTTCCTCGAGAGCTTCGTGTTGTGTTCAGGGGATGTAAGTCAGTGCTCCTTAGCATGCCTCTGTGCTGAGGACACAAACAAGGAAAGCAGATGAGCTGTGTCTTCAGGCTGGAGTGATTCCCCACTGCTGTAACAGTTTTAGTGAGCTGTTATTGCGTGTTGGCTCCTATTTCAGATCACCAGCTTCTGTAATTGCTCCATCTCCACCGGCTACAGGGGGATGCGCTCCGTGCATTCCTGCTGAAGACTTGCTGCTTTGTGTCTTAATATCTTAGAAAGTCACAAACTACCGGGTGAAATCCTTCCAACCAACTTTACAGGGACAATATAAGTACTTGGGGAGGGAATGTTTCATAATTTCTATGTTGGGAGCTAACTTCCTCATTGACCTAGCGTTTATTCTTGTATTTATATAAACCACAGGTGTTATCAGTAAAGAAGCAAACATGAAAGACTGGTAATTGGTTCTTCAACAGCAAATTAACATATATAGAATGTGTTATTAATATATTATTAAATATGCAGATAAGCAGTATTTTTTTTTAAAAAGAATTAATGGTTTGTGAAAGGAAAGACAACACGTTATTAAGAGAGGGTCTTTGCCATCTACTCCCATGTGCAGAAAGATATCTTAGCCTTAACCAAGACAGCTTTAAACAGAAGTGGAAACCTTCTTGTACCTACTCTGGAAGTAAACGTGAGGCGAGAGCTAGGTGAAAGTGTGTAACAGCAGGAGTTTCAGTTGTCAGGTGCCCAGGCAGGTGCTAATTTCCAGGAACACGTTGTGTTATCACTAGTCTTTGCACTGAGTAAGCATAAAGGAAAGGTTGATGCCCATTCCTGGTGTTGGGCTTGTATCAAATCACAGAATGATTTAGTTTAGAAGAGACCTAAGAGACCGCGTGGTCCAGAGCTTGCTGAAAGCAGAGGTACATCCTCAGGTGGGCTCTGCCCTCACTGAAATGCTCTGCGTGCTGCTGGATCAGCATGAAGCCACTTTTACAGAGCCAGACACCTGGTCTGAGACAGTACTGGGAAATTTTCTCATTTGGAAAAGGAAAAGGACATTATTATAGCTGGGAATGTAAAGAAAACTATGGGTACCGCACATATTTTTGGGTCTGAATTCTGGCTAATTTTACTTTTGGCATCAAGTGAAAAGAAGTAAGCTACTGTGCTCTGCCATTACAGCCTGTCTCTGATTGTGCCCCTGTTTGTGGCATGTGAAAGCAGTGTCTTGTTTGAATTAGACGGCTATGCAATAGGGTGAAAGCCTTTTGGTGTTCGATCAGTTGGTCATCGAAACGTGGGTCTAAGAAAAATAGCCGCAGTCCCAGCACAGGCACGCTCAGTGGCTAACAGACAAAGTCAATATGTTCCTATAAGCTGGCGGAGCCGCTGCGAAGCAGCACCAGCACCCTTCCTTCCCATTTCTACTCACAGCAAAAGGAACTGGAGGTTGGAAGGAGAAGCCTGGCCCTAGTGCCAAACCTCGGCCGCCTACATCTGACGTGTTACGCAGCGAGCTGGGGCGCGGGGGGCACGGTCCCGGCACCCTCATCCCGCTCGACCCTTGCACAGCCCTTTCCTTGGCTGGGGCTCTGCACCAGCCCAGGCACAATTTTGCTCTCCATGAAGATCCAGTCCCCTGTTTCTGTGGGTGGGCTTTGTAGTCTCATGTCTGCCCAGCCGTGCTCACAACGCTGAGTATTCACAAGCAAAGAAGACACCGGGTGAAATTAAGAAGCGACTGAAGGAAGCAGACCATCAGGAAAACAAACCCACGCTTTTCTCTAGGAGCACTTGGTAGAAACCCTAGAAGGTGTTAAATTGATTTAATCCTTGCCTCGGTTTTTTTTTTGGCCTCCGCTTGCAAAATGCTGCTGTTGATTTTGGCGTAAGAAATGAATTATGCTATTTTGGCCAGCGTTTCTGAATGTAGTCTTGGGGGTGGTTTTAGAGATGCTTAAAAAAAAAAAAGCTGCTTTAAAAAGACAAAAGCTCTCCCATACAGTAGAATAATGGCTTTTCTAAAGCCCTTTCCCCCCTCCTTCTTCTCGAAAACACATTTGTAACCATTAGTTTGGTGTCATGTTTCGTGATGGGGGTATTTTCACCCTTTGCATCCCACCGTGGCAGGGCGAGGGGTGCGGGAGGCGAGGCCGGTGCCTCTCCAGCTCCGCTGATCATGAATCATGTCGGTCCGGAGGGGAACCCGAGCTGCTCCCCCGCTCAGCAAGGGCTCCAGGCTTTGCGACTGCCTTTCTGATGAAAATTTTTTGGGGAAAGTTTTTTAGGCTAAGGAAGCATCCTTTCATTAACGGCACCATTACATTAGAAACTAAAACGAGAGGTCCTCTGTCATATTTTACATAAAAAGCAATTTCTCTTGTCAGTGTTGAAATGCCGTTAGGTAATAAGGAATAGTCCTAAATTTCTTAAAAAAGCAGAAGCCCCAACAAGCCAAGCAGCTATGGCAGAATAGATACCTTCTATTAATATGTCCTGTTGATACAAGTTCAATATAAGTTATGAAACTGGAAACTTTGTTAATTCCCTTCTAAATGTGTAAGTTCTGTGTATAGTAAGCTTCCTATTTAAGGATTGTCCCCATGATGAAAAATGATTAAAATTTGAAATAACCGAAAATATTTTCCCCAGAAAATAATTTCCTGCTGGAATCGCTAACTTTGATAGTGAAATATTCCGTCTCATAGAACCTTATAAGTAAAAGCTGGGAAACATTTGGTTAGAAGAAAGAACAAGATCAGAAAGGCAACGAGTTGTGGACATTGTCTTTTCTGTAGTGGCAGCCCAATTGTTTACAGAGATTTTTCTTTTTTAATTCTCATTTCCTTTCAACGAGCCTGATTCTGCACCCAGTTGTGTGCACGTGCGTGCCCGAAGCGATGCCAGGCGTGCTAGAAGCTATTTGTTTGAACAAGGCTGGATGGCAGTGACATCTGCATTTGTATTAGACCTTCTTTTTGCTGCTGTTTTGCTTCCATAATGTTTAAAGTGAAAAGAAGATTTCCTAGGAAAACATGGTTGGCTATACAGAGATGTTACTTGGCACGTTTCCAGAGCACTGGGATCCTACCTGTTTCTAACCAGTAAGGTAAATGTTTCTATTTTCCTTACTACTTGTTTACATATTTAATTGCCATTATTATATAGCCTAACTGAATAGGAAAACAATTTTCTGAGACTATTTGAATTGGCACCTCCACCTTAAAAACTACGAAATGGTAAAAACAAGCTTTGGTTAACAAAAACTCTCTTGTTAAAGATTTTGTTGCTAAAGTATTTGGTGATAATTATTTTTTCTTGCTCTTTGAATGAAACATACCCTTCATTTTGAGCAGTTGGGCTGGGCATTCATTATGTTGTTTCAGTACTTCCCCAAATTCACCTGCACAATTTTTTAATGGTCATCACTTGCACACACCAATAATTCAATTCCATGTTCATGTTAAGAACCAATGAGGCCTGCGCTGTTTCTCTTCCTTCAGAGGCACGTGGGTCAGCAAAGAAGAGCTACCCAGCCAGCAGTGGCCCTTGGAAAATTGTAGAGTAGAGGTTATTTCTTAGCTCCAGCTCAGGTGAAGGTCTTGAAGAACATAGAGCCAGCGGTCTTGACGTTAGTAAATTATTAAGCATATTTTAGTGCGTTGAGTAGCTGCTGAATCCACATTGAGATCCCGTGATTAGGAAGCTATACAGGGTTTTAAACATCGATGACGGATCGGTTTGTATAATCTCTTTATTCTCAGCGTTTTCTGTGCCATTCCTTTACAGCCTGTCTATACTGTACTGGTACCAGGCACACCAGTGATTTGCAAATGCCAAGTTGAAATTGGACAGAAAGGCGTAGAGATTTTTTCTGTACAAAAGGTTTTTAGCACTACTGTTGATTGTATATTGAACAGATTTTTTTTTTAAGCTCAGCTAATTCAGTACAAGGTGTGTGATTACAGGAAATTCTGTGGATGAATTCAAATGGCTCTTCCCGTGCCTTGCATTTGTCAATATTGTCTGTCACCGCTGGCGTGTAGTCAATTTATCTACTTACTGGGTTTCTCTGATATTTCTCTGAACTTGATCAGTGCAAATTACTTTCTAATCCACGGCGATATTTTGCTTCTTACCTCTCAGTGCCTTTTATAATAACCTCTTCAGAGCGGTTTTGAGAAAAGTTTGAGTCAAAAGCCTTAAGCCGAGTTTCTGTCTTGCTTGCTTCCTTCAAGATCTTAATATTGCATAGACATAGCAATAATAAACAGCCTCTGTAAAGTAACATTTTTGGCTAGCGCTCCATGATTTTTTTTTAATTCCTTTTTGATGTGAGAAAAAGGTCTGTCACTGAGAGGCAGCTATACAGTGCATGGTTTTGTTTTGTTTTTTCATTCCTCTCCTCTCCCCTGAAAAAGAAGCATCTTACCTATTGGTATGAAGTCAGATTACACTTGGGAGGAGAGAAATTGGGGGGGTATTTTAACTGGTTTTCTGACCAGTCCTACAAATAACCGCTCAAATAGCACGCATCTCAAAGATAGTTTGGGTCGCACCCTGGGGCTGCGCAAGGTCTGCGTGCATTACCAAGATAACTCAATTTGCTTTCAGATGCAAATCTGCCGCTCATGTGAAACTACAAGGATTTGCAAAATTACGTTTCTACAGCAAAGATGATTTCAACAAACTCCTAAATGAAAAAACTTCCTCTTTATCCACACTAATTTATATGAATTATTAGGATGAGGAAAGACATAATAGGACTTGTAATGAAACCAAACTTCAGAATTCCTCATAGCACCCCCATACTAAAGATTTTTAGGTAAATTTGCTGTGGCTTTTTGTACAGTGTACGATTTCCATGTTGTTTGACTTGTTTTCACTTGACATCAGATCAGCCAACAGGTTAAATATTGTGGTTTCAAAGTGTTAATTTAGCACATTTGCAAATTAGAATTTTAACATATTTGGAATTTTGATGAGACTAAAAGCCAAATTGTAATGTCTAAAGCAGCTGATTTTAGGTGCAGTTCAGCAATTAAGTTAATTTCTAGCTTTCTGATGCTGAGAAGGACACTCAGTGCCGATAATAGCTTATTTTCTCGGGCGCAGATTGGGGAGCTGACTGCAAACTTTCAAATGCACACGTGTGCTCGATTTGTCTATTTGTATTCAAGTTTACCTTTTTTGGTTGTCAGTAACACTACCCCACCTGCCCTATACAGCTTCTAGTGCTCAAACCTATTTGGAAAATCATGTGAATAGGGATTTGCATCATTACAATTTCCTTTCCATTTAGGAAGCATCTGCTATATCTTTAAAAGTAACAGGTTTGAAGAGGCCGCAGGCTGTGAAACAGACTAAACCATTATTAAAATGAAACAAAAACTTTAAAAAAAAAAAAAAAGCTAACTGGACCTAATTCAACAGCAGTTTCAGCATTTTTTTTTTCCCCCCTCTTTTTACCTTGAAAAGGTTAAAAGCATTTGGGTCCTTGTGGAAAATGTAATTGCATTTCAGGCTTGTTTATGTGTGAATCTAAAGAATACTGATAATCTGCCACGTGAAAAAGTTCTGTTCTTCTGCTAACAGGCAATCCTTCTTGTTCCTAACAGGTCTTTCTATTAAGTAAACAGTTAAGGCCTAATTGGCGCTTTTATCTGCACCATGTCGCGCTAACTGATCAACCATTGCTAGCAGTCATATAAATGTCATTTTAAGTACTTCAATTGTACAGATCCAAGCACTACAAGGAACGAGGAAAAAAACCTCAGCTGCAATTTTTCGTAATAACAAATAAAAGCAAAGTTCTATGAAGATGTGTTTGAGGAGGTTAACTTAACAACGTTATCCCGCTAACCTCCATGCATATCATTTCCATGGGCAGCTGGATGTTTTGTCAGGGCAATCGACTTATCACAGGACATTTCTTGCTCTAATTAGGTTTTCCGTTCTTTTGAAGGTGGGCAGAGCTATCACTGCGTGCTTCTTAGTTTGCTGTTTATCTCACAGGAAAGTTCTGACACAAAATATTTCTGCCAGACTTGGTCCCTTGCTCTGCCTACACGGTCACCGAGAGCCCTACGCAACAAAACCTTCTGATTTCCATGATTGTCCTGGAGTGGGATACACACTTTCCTCCTCAACTTCTGCCATCCTCTCTGTTTCTCTGCCCCAGCACCAGCTTTGCAGGAACAGAAAACAACCCCCCTTTTAGAATTGTTTTAGACAAGCAGGATATTTTGCTTGTTTATGTGTTTGTTTGCTTCACTTCCTAGTCATTGCCTGAAAGTCTGGCTTTGGCTTCTCCTGAGTCCCATTGCACACATCCCAAATGGAAAGAAAAAATATAACTTCGCTTTCCAAAAGCACTCAGCATTGGTTTGTTCTTGCTTTCAGTGGGAGCAGGGTTTAGCCAGGGCACAGCGAATCCCATCCCAATCTGTGTTAGAAAACAAGGTCCAGAGAACACTTGTATTGCTTTTGAAAAATTACAGGCTGGCTTTCCAGCCACAATTCCTCTGATTATTTTTACTTCTCTCTACACATCCCCTGATCCAGAAATAGAAGCTTCTTTTTTCCTGATACTGTTGCAGTTCTGTATTGGTTGGCAGGCATCGCAGAGTTGCTGTCGGTAAGATTATTGTTAAACTCATTAGAAAACTGTAAAAGTGTTTCACGTGTTTCAAATGTGATTTTGAGTCCTGCAGTTTTGAACGCTGGACTTGGGTGAAGAATCTGACTTTGAAACAATGACAGCAACTCTCTCTTTGGACATTAAGCCTTTTAAAATCGTCTCCCATCTGGCACTGTCAAATTAATGGAGCTCTAGAAAATAGGTCATTGAGCTCATTCCTTGTCTCAAGGCGGGACTGAATGTATCTGAGTCATTTGTAAGAAAGAAAGATGAATGCTGTCTTCCTAAGGTCCACCTAGCCCGGTATCCCCATCACCATCAGCAGCTCGTAGTGTATAGTGTACACTAGTGCAAGGACACGGCGACCCCCCCACCCCGAATACTCTTCCACCCCCTCACAGTTCACCGCTCAGAGGTTTTGTCATCTGGAGGTGGTGTCCTCAAGTTTGAAAGCTGACTCATCTTCCCTCACCCAAGCCTCAGAGTCTGCACTGTCCACGTTATCGTAGGGTATCATGGATTTTACAATTCCTGCCCTACCTGCATGAAGCGTGCAGAGCCCTTAACGAGTGCGCAGGATTCGATACGGTGACATCCATTGACTTCAAGGTGCATAATGCAGCTGCTGACCAAATCATCTTGCAAGTTGAAAGGGAGAGTGTTTTCACTGGGGTTACCAAGCAAAGAACATCAATTTCTGCTCTTGACACAGAAAGCTGCTAAAAAAGGCACTTGGAGAGCAGGTACTAAACACGGGGGTCTCACCTGCCATTAGGGGAATGGCACAAACCAGGCCAGCTTTGGCCTGTGTTGGTCTTGAAGGCAAACCTGTGGTAAACTGAGCAAACAGGACCTGGTGGCCATCCTTGTGGGTCATTGCACAAGGCTTTGCTTTGCTCATCCTACTTGCTGTGCTGCAAGCCGTGAGAACAGTCTTAGTTCACTGGGTCCTGATTCTTCTAGGTTTGCTCTACCTTTGGCTCACGTATTTATTGCAAAGCCTCTTGAGAATTTCATATTGGCCTCCTCTTTCCACCCTGATGCGGTGTCATACCATCTCCCGCTGCTGGGATTCAGATGAAGTGTTTCAGTTCAGATCCCGCTTACAGGTGGCCATCCCCACCAGGGCTCCTAGGCTTTATCCTGGAGAAGGGGTCTCCGGAGGGTACAAAGGAAGCGATGCACCTCTTCCCTTTGGCCGAGGTGGGAACAAGTTATCTGGAAAAAGGCTGACCTTAGGCTAGCTGAAGTTAGCAGATAACCTGGTAGCCCAGGTTTGGTGAGCTCTGGACCAGAGGAGCTGGCAGGAGCGTAGGAGCATTCGGTGCAGATCTTGCACCTACAGATCGGGTCCTATTTACAAAACGTTGGACTGATGGAACACGTGTGCAGTGGGGTCATAGCATCGGTGTTCGTTTGGCCTGGTGATGGTAATTCGGCTGTGTTTTGTTGGCAGTAATGCTGACACGTGACTCAGCTTCCTTCAGTCACACATACAAATTCGGACTCCGCTGCTGTGGCCAAAGCTCTGTTTCAGTGCCAGCATTGCCCCCTGCGGTGGGGATACCCCTGTGTACGACCTTCCCAACAAAGAAGAAATCAGTGAGATGCGGTAGAGGGACGGCTGAGCTCTTGATGAACTGAGAGGAATAGCGGGAGTGGTTCATCCCTCGCATCAGCAAAGGAACAAGGAAGCTTGGCTGGACTGGGGCCAGCTGTGATTTGCACGGTCAAAAAGAATTAAAAAAGTGCTGTCTGCGATGTGGGAATACAGAAACGCATCCAAAAGTACGTATGCACACACGTGAAAATCCTCGTTACTCATCCTTTCTTTGCCAAGGCTACTTTGATAAGGAGATTTCTTTTTATCCTCCAGAGTTTTGTTAAGGTTTGGGCAGTATCCCCTTTTGGGGAGGCTGTTTTACGCTCCCGAGCTGGCACCCTGCTGTATTGTTGGCAGCAACATGATGAAACTTTTGTGCCTGTTGGCTGAGCTCCTGCCCTCCGGCCCTGGGCAGATCGTTCTTCCTGCAATTAGTATTCACGGTTAGCTAAGCAGAACTTCTGCAACACATCTTCCCTGCTTTGAAGGTTATGTTACATGGTTTCAAAGTGGCCAGAGGAAAGGTTCCTATATGAAGAAGATATCTGGGAATATCCATTGTCTTCTTGCGTATTTAATGCTTGCGTTTTGGGTAGGATTTCCTTGCTATTAATTCGGTGCTTTCTAATTTAGCACATAATAAAGTGGGACAGCCAGGAAGAACGCAGCAGTTTTAAAATTTTGCGTTGAATTTTGTCCCAGCTTTCCAATCTCTTTCTTGGATTTGGGAGAAGAGGTGGTATTTTTATTTCTTCAGAAATTTTCCATGTGTTGTTCTCACAGTTTTTGCATTTTTGCAAATACAGCAAACATTTTTTCTAATATTGTATGTACAGAGACTTTCCTATATTTGATCTTCACTGAAAAGATCGAAAGTGACGTGACTTTTCACTAGTAAAACTCATAGTACTTTGAAAAAATGGTGGCACCGCTTTTCCTCTTTTATAAGCGAGGGTAACTGAGGCAGAAATAGTTTAAAGGACTTTTCTAGCCAGCAGAGCTAGAAATACGCCCAGGACTCCTGTGTTGAAAGTCAGTGCCCCAGCCCTTCAGTGCAGACTGATCACTGATGGGTTTGGTGCCACATTTGGGAGAACCATGGTTCTGGAAGGGATCTCCTAGCTGGCTGCCTGTCGCTCCAAGATCTTTCTTGCTTTGTATTTACAGAGGAAAATACCGTGAGTGCTCTTCCCCAGGACAAGGACATATTAGCCACTGTCAGGACATAGACAACGTCTTGGAAAATAGCCGGAGAGGTGGAGCTCTTTGTCAGTTTTGTGGGTAACCTGAAATAAACCGCTCTCATACTGTGTCTCGTTACAGAATTTTCATGGCCCCGATGAACATTTGCATTGCTTTTGAAAGGCAGGCATAAGCAAAAAGATAATAAAGTCTTTAGTCAATGAGTGATGGTACCCCCTGGAGTTAGCAGCCCTTATGCTGTGAGATACAGTGATGGCTGCAAGTAAGGGAGACATCAACTTTTGTTTTGCAATTTCTTTGGCTTATCCTGTGTCATTGAGAAAGAAAAGGGAAAAGATTTTAAATATCAGTCAGATAAGAATGATTCTGTTAATGCATACATCGGAGTAGATACAACAAATATACAGAAACTTGCTAACATGACTAGCGTAGCATGTCTGTAGTAAAAGACTTTGTTCCCTGTTTATTCTAGGTCACATTCGAATGATCTTTACTGTCGTGTTGTTTGCATTGAGAGTGATGTGTAAAGTCAGTTATGAATGGGATTTCCTACAAGAAACATTGGGGAAACTTGGGATGAACAAAAAAATATTCCAGATGATGGTGATGATGATGATGATGATGATGGCCAACATGTTGCATCAATGCCTCCTTTGCTAAAAATATCTCTAGGTCAAAGCTTGTGTAAAATGGTGTAAGAATGCAGAGTGTGTCAGAGCCAGGGGACGTGAGCGCTTGGGCAAAGATTTGCTTAACTGCAAATGAAGCTACTGGACAAGCACAGCTCCAGGAGCCCCCAGAGCCTTGCTTTGCTGGGTCCGGCTTGAGGAACAGTGAATGCCTAACTTGAATTTTACATCCAATACTAAAAGGCATTGATTTTTCATTCCACATGTATTTGTCTTCCCTTATTAGCTCAAGTTTTATCGGGAGCAATTTATTTCTCAGACTCTTTAGACTGTAACGTTTATGCCAGACTTAGGATGCCATACAGCTCCTGCGGGTAGCAGAGCTCACACTCTCTGCTTCAGACCCTCGGCTCAGCAGCTTCTGGGGAATTTTTTCTACACACAAGTATAGAAATTTTTTTATACACAAGTAGCTTATGAATTACCTGATGAACGTTGTTTGATGTGATGTACATCTGTGCTGCTATATAAAAATACCAGGCAAATGGTAAGAAACGCTTCATTCCTTTCCTGAATTTCCATTCATTTTCTACTGGTGGAAGAAAAGCTGGACATGAGCCAGCAGTGTGCGCTCGCAGCCCAGAAGGCCAACCCTGTCCTGGGCTGCATCCCCAGCAGCGTGGCCAGCAGGTCGAGGGAGGGGATTCTGCCCCTCTGCTCTGCTCTGGTGAGACCTCACCTGGAGCCCTGCGTCCAGCTCTGGAGCCCTCGGCACAAGAAGGGCATGGAGCTGTTGGAGCGGGTCCAGAGGAGGCCACAAAAATGCTCCGAGGGCTGGAGCACCTCTGCTCCGAGGCCAGGCTGAGAGAGTTGGGGCTGTTCAGCCTGGAGAAGAGAAGGCCCCGGGGAGACCTTAGTGCGGCCTTGCAGTGCTTCAAGGGGGCCTAGAGGAAAGATGGGGACAGGCTTTTTAGCAAGGCCTGTGGTGACAGGACAAGGGGTGATGGTTTTAAACTAAAGGAGGGGAGATTTAGGCTGGACAGAAGGAAGAAATTTTTTACACTGAGGGTGGTGAAGCACTGGCACAGGTTGCCCAGAGAGGTGGTGGAGGCCCCATCCCTGGAAACATTCTAGGTCAGGTTGGACGGGGCTCTGAGCAACCGGATCTGGTTAAAGATGTCCCTGCTCACTGCAGGGGGTTGGACTGGATGGCCTCTGAAGGTCCCTTCCAACCCAAAGCATTCTCTGATTCTATGATTCCTGGGACCGAGAGCAGCAGGGGGAAGCCTGGATGTGTGCAGACCTCGGTTCCCTCTGCAGCAACGTCTGATATTCCAGGAGACTGTCAAATAAAATTTTGCTGTGATACCATGAGCCAAACAGCTTCACTTTCCTTACTGGTTTGCAGTGCGTTATTCACTGGTTGCTTTTACCCTCTGTTCTAGAAATAACTGCTTTTCAAGAATATCACTTTTATTACGGTATCTATTCTAGAAATAACTGCTTTTCAAGAACATCACTTTATTATAGCACCTGGTACTGGACTTCTTATTCAAGCAACACTTGAAATCGATGCTTATGGATCTGTCCTAAAAAATGCCGGGTGATTTGGGTGTTCTTTGGGCTGAAGAGCAATAACCATTGCTGGCAATACAGCCTCTCGATTGCGGTCGCTGGGTTTGGGAAAGGGTCTCTAACTCTAAAACATTTGTTGCCATGCTTGAAATAATCTGTGAAATAGATTGTTTTAATGGATCAAATTATTGGGATATTTAATTTTGGCTGTGGCCTGCCAGTGTGTAAATGGCCCTTGAGAAAATTTGTTCTCTTAACAGATAAACTTTAAAAAAGGGATTATTCTAAAAGTATAGTTTACCTGGCAGGTTTTAAGTGGAATGTTATGAGTTCGCTGTGACCAAAATATCAGTGAAAGTGGATCACAGGTGATCACTTTTTCTAACGTAAATCATTTAACATCGGTAATTTTCCTCTGTTGCCAACGCCATTAGTTATTTCAGAGGTAAAAAAAAAGGATGTTCTACTTACTTTTTTTTTAAATTTTACTAGGTACCCATAGCTTAACTTAATGATTTGTATAAGTGATAGTAATTGCTGAAACTATACTTGAGTATTATTAGCTATAAAATGAACATGGTTATATGTCCAACACAACTAGCAAGGAACAGAAATGCAGTTGTATCCAAGAGAAAATAATTACAGCAATAATCAGTGTAATTCATGATAATGGCTGAATTGAATTTCACACCATAGCTCCAAGCACTTACATTTAATGAATGTAGTTTGTGCTTGTTTACTAAAAAGGTTTTTAGCAGAAAATCGATAATGTAACTTCAGTGTTTCTAATTGCAAATGCAATTTTTTTTAAAAGTAGTGGTTCAATAAGGATTTTGTAGGGAAAATTAAGGTATGTAAGTGCAGCAAATGCTGTTACTTTAATTAGGCTACCTGTACATTAGTGGTATAGTTCCTTAATATTTATTTATTACTACATATTGATTAAAATTGGTTTGTATTCCCTTTTTAAGACTAGCTAATGTAGTGAACATTGAAACTTTTCAGTAAGCGCTGGCTGTGACTAAGCATATCGCTTTATAATGGGACTGTCCTCACAAAGAGGTGTTTTTACCTTAAAAGCATTATCATAAGAGCAAGGGAATATAGGCTAGTCTACTGAGGTGCTTTCTGCATGATGAATACAAAAGAGTTGCTGGTCCTGTACCTGGAATAGCAAAATAAAGAAAGTGATTGGCAGTTGGTGGTATAATTATAATTGCTTAATTGGCCCAAAGTTATTCTTGGCCTCATTTCCTATGAGGAAAAGCGTTAATTTTTGAAATGACGAGGAAGCTGAGGAATTTAATGCCGAAATGGAGTTTTCTGTTCCTTAGCCTTGCGATCTCCACTGTGATCTCCTAGAGCTTCGGAGTAAGCAACTTGGCTGTGGTATGTAGAGGTTATTAAGATACACCACTCTAGCAAGAATAATCATAAATAATCCCGGAGGCTGGTATATAGGATAAACCCCACAGCCCTACTTTTACCAAAGTCAACAGCAAATCTCCTAATGTCTTACCTGGTGGAGCATGGCGGCTGATGCCCGTCTGAGGCTGGGGAGTATAAAAGAGGTAGGAGTGAAGGTAGAGCATTTAGAAAACAGAAGAGGGATGTAGCCCTCAGAGGTGGGTTTTCTGGGGTCGAGCTACATGCATACAGAAGTTGCTTTTACCTGTGGGCTCTTTTTTGCTCTTGGAGGTATAGGCCCAAGTACTACATCGATGGGGAGGGGGGAAGACCTGTGAATCCCTTCTGAATGTTCTTGTACAAGTAACCGAACCACCTTTATAGTCTGAAGGGACAGTCCTTCACATGTTAAAAATCACAGCTAGTGGAGATGTTTTGTCTTAAAATCATAGAATCATAGAATGGTTTGGGTTGGAAGGGACCTTTAAAGGTCATCTAGTCCAACCCCTCCCTGCAATAAGCAGGGTCATCTTCACATTGACGAGAAGAAAGTCGTTAAGTCACGGATCTTCTAAAACCAAGCTGATACTCCAGCAGGAGGGATGTCACTGCCCAACCAACAGCAATAATATGGTAACCGGACTTAAACTGTGGCAGCAAATTAAGTGCGATTCACTGGGAAAACATTAAGAAATACGGAAGGGTTTAAAAAATAAACCTGGATCACTCAAGATTTGCGCTCTGATTATTTTCTGCGGCTACCTGCCCTCGCCGCTAGAACCAGCGTTGCATTTTCTGCTGGGTTCAGTAAGGCATTTTACTCTACAAAAACAACTAGCTCCTTTCCAACCAATGATTACTTGTAATTATGCTTTCCCCTGCTATTATTCTAATAGACTGTCATGCTGCACAGAGGAGGCGTTTGGAGGCTGCTTTTATGGATGGACTGTTGGAACACTTAATATAGCTCTATTTTTGAATTATCAGGTTCTATCCTTTTGAAGTCTGTGTTAGTGGAACTCCTATTTATGAAATGTGCTGTGCTTAAAGGTTTGCTATTGATGAAGAGGTCCAACAGAGGCCTTTATCGTAAGTACAGTAGCATTCTCCCCGAGAAATAAATAGCCTTGCTAAAAGGTATGTTGTGTACCGAGGTTGCAAATTATCAGCCAAGCACCTTATAACTGTATACTTCAAAAATACCTTTCTGCTTTCTGTTTGTTCTCTTTTTCCACAACATGAGCGGTGTTTTTAAAAACACGGAAGGAAAAAAAAAAACCCCAACCCAGTCTGTTAGCTCTTTAATTGGACAGCATTTTCTCAATGTAACTCCTTAATATACATATATATCTTAGTGCAAGGCGCTGTCTGCAGGTGTGCCGTTCTCTGCATGAAGTACTGCGAGTTTTGAGGGAGTTTTCAGCTCCCACTCCGTGAGCGATTTGAATTGCTGATTTATTGCAGAATTCCATCACGGTGGCAGCCACACCAACGCCTCCAAAGCTGTGAGCTGAGGATTACTACCCAATTATTTAGGAAACGGTAATGAGAACAATGTCATAGGTACAGAAAAGAAGAAAAAAAAAATCAGATGTTTTCACAGTCACTGAATGTTTACAGTCAAAGACCAGGTAGGAGGGATATTTGTAGCTTTGTTTCATTTTGGTGTTGAAATTACTGGGAGCTCAGTTGTGCAAAGTGCTGCCTGCTCTTCCTCCCTTTTGAAATTGGCTCCCAAACCCGCTCTTTAATTCTGTTATTTAGCACTGCTCCGTACCTTGAGCTCTTTGGACCTAAAGCCAGGGTGCGCTGATGATATGATATGATACACGTTGATTTCTCTATCTGCCGCTGAGTTGTAACCTGTTTTAGGTCCAGAATAAATCAGAAAAAAACTATGCCCATAGAATTTATTTCAAAAATTAAAAATAAATATTAATTTTTCATTAGCTACTTTTCTATTACCACGGCACGCTGACCTCTGTGGGAACTACTGCATCCAGCCATACCCTTCCTCTCCTTGGGAGCTCAGCCTTAGGCTGCCTTTGCAGCCCTGGGGTGCTGTGCTGGGACCGGGGACCAGGGCTCCCTGCGTGCTCCAGGAGCTGGGGCTGGCGAGACACCCGGCGTGTCCGGAGGGGCCACACCGAGTGGGCTGCTCCCGAGGGGGCAAGGTGTGGCGGGCAAGAGCAACACCGAGGAAAGGAGCTGGCGCGTGCAAGTGCAAATGTAGGGGATGCTGCCTCACAGAGGGGGTTTGCATTTAACACAACAAATACGGCAAGTCTTGCTCTAAAGTGTTTACCCGGAGTTTTTCGTTTGGAACCGTAATGTATCAGAACCTTGACTTTGTACTCCCTAATTCATCTTTACTTATGTATTTTACTATTACCGATAGCTTTCCCCTTAAGCCTGTCTATTTGCTAGTAGATTTGACAGATGACAGCTACTCTTTGGGATGTTAGATGGCGTTTGTACGGCTATGATGCCAGGAGCGTTCTGAGCGCTGGTGTTGCATATTTATTGATCTCCATATTCCCAATAATCTGATGCACGTCACATTTGACAACATTATGTGGAGAGGTCAGCTGTACGGGGCTAATGAAACTGTTTCAAAGATGGATGTTGTTTTCCACAACATTAACCTTGCAAATAGCTGTCACTAGTGCATTTCACTATGGGGCTTGGCGTTTGAGAACCTCCCTTTTTTTATTGTTGATGTTAACATTAAACAAAACCTGGAGCCATTAAATCTCAGTATTTATATACGATAGAAAACATGGACGACATGGCATCACTCCAAATGAAAATCTTATTAACAGCATACGGTGCTTGTGGCAAAGTCCCGAACAATCTGAAAATTGGTTTGGCTGTCTGAAATGTTTGATAGATTAGCTAAGGATGATGTAGAAGGACTGAGCAGGGAACAGCTGAATTCTAAGGATTAAAGTGGCAAATAGAAAAACCCTGATGTAATCAAAAAGCGCATTGCACTTTCATATTTTACTGCGCTATTACTGTTCTCACCAGGAGCTTATTACATCCAGGGCAATATAAAATTTAGATTACCCTTTTATTTTAAAATTATTTCACTAGCATGTGTAACGTTACGAGGAAGCACTCGATTTCTAAAGAGGTCTCTTGAAGTTCTTTTTCCTTAAAAAATACTGTTATGGTGATTTAAATATTTAATTGTAGGTTTTCTGCTGTCGTGCTGAGGCACTTCAAAACGGGAGTCCTAAGGGCGATAAAAATAATCCTTGGAGGCCCCTTTTCCACACTACAGTGTTTTAGAACAGTTGTAGTAACTCTTTTTCGATGTCATACTGCATCTTTTGTAATGTAAATTTTGCACATACTTACGGAGCACAATTCCAAATATGATTTTGATAGGCAAGCAATTTAGAAAATGCTTATGTGGGCCATCTGAGCTGTGAAGTGCCACATATTTTACAGCGTCTTCTGGGACTTCAGTGCTTTTTAAGGGAGAAGGAAAAAAAAACCCAACCCTTGTCTTGGTCTGGAAACCCATGATTACATTTTAATATTTTAAAGTGCAGCCAGTAAATGTTAAAATAAAGCCCATTCACAACGGGTGAGATTCTGACCCATGCAGTTAGGAGTAAATGTCAGATGCCTGTGCTAAGGACAGCTGAAAGTGGCCTCGCAAGGTCTTTAAGATGATGTGAGCTGGAGCGGTTGCAACATCTCTGTGGAGCAATAGGTGCTAGGGCTGCTCTGCAGCGTGCTCTGCTTGCCAGCTGTCGGTGCAGTCCTCAAACATTTTGTTATTTAAACTTGCTTTAATAAAGCCATGAACATTCATCCGGGCTCTGCTTGTAGGTGAGACTTGCCCTTGCGAAAAGTGATGGTGGGTGGTCAGACCATGAGCTAGAGCATCTCCCGGTTGAGCTTCATGAGCTTCAGATCATGCCCTCAAATGAACACCCCAAATTAAAGGGTAAAAAAGTCAGCTGAGATGGAAAAGACCTAAGGCAACCCTTTCAAAAATGCTGTCTAGGATGAGCTTATAATAGGTTGTGATTCATTTAACTTGTTGTAAACTGTGCAAAAGTTGAACGTTGTCTCTAACCTGGCCACCCGGACTGCCTGAGCACTCGGAGGTGGGAGAGGACGCTTTGGGGGGCAGCGCATGGGTCAGGATGGGAGGAGCTGCTGCCTGGAGGCATCTTGTGACTATAGACATAGAAGAGCTAAGGCAGATCCTTAATTTTTAGACCAAAAAGCCACAGAGGTGGCAACCACCCCAGTAAACTACAAGAATATTTGTTTCTATAGAAACTTCCCAATAACATGTTCTTCAGGCTCGTTTTGAGAATTTTCTTAAGACATGGTCAGAAAGGAAGAGGAGTGTACTTTTTATTTGATATTTATTTTATAGCACATGTTCTAATATGCAATTTGTTTCTTGAAAGTTTGTTAAGAATGCACAAGTCATAAAAAGAAGGTCTCTTCTCTCAATTTCTGGCAGTTTCTTTGGTGTCTGCGTTATTTATTTAGTGACTTAGTATAGGGTCATGGAGAGTTTCTCCAGAAGTAGAATCTAATGCCAAGTGAATATTGTAAGGGGAATTAAAACAGTTGATTTATATTTATAACATCACTTAGTAACGCTTAGCGCTGTTAATTGAAAAAACATCCTGTAATAATTCTCAGGTTGCACAGTATCATCACATAAGGCTGAGCAAAAATATAATACACTTCTACAACACGATTTCTGATATTGCTAAGCTCCCGTGCTATAAAATATTAAGTGCTCACCAAAAATGAATCAACAGAAAAAAACCCTTTTACTCTAAAAGCTAATGAACTATGATTTCTTTTTGTTTGTCTTTTGGGTTTAAGGCCTCCAGACCTCATTTCCAAACTCTCTTCTGAATCCAGGAGAGCTAGTTTATTTTCTAAAGAAAATAGAGAGAGGTCAGCAGAGCCTCTCACAAATACAAAGGCTCCAGGAGCTCGGGCTTTAAGATTTCGAGTGATTACGACACAAACAGCTTGAGCGCTGTCATCAACGCTTTAGGGTTTTTTTAAAAAAATATATAATCTCTTCAAAGATGTTAACAGAACGGATGAGCCTCCTTGCTGTAGAAACATACATTTCTGTGCTTGGAGGTACAATGCTACCACAACGATGGATCTGTTAACTGTCTAATGCTCCCAGTCTATCCTGGGACTTGGATCAAGGACCACATTTTTTTGCTTGGCTTTGTCGTTATTACCTGGGATATTTTTTTCCCCTCTTATTTTCCGTGAATTAGAAATTCCACAGCTAGCAGCTGGAGCCTGGATGTCCCCCTGGGCACTCGTAATTTGGGCAGGGTGGCTGTGTTGCCAGTAGCACATAAAGGTAGGGCATGGCCAGAATTACTGCTCATATGCCTGGTGTGAAGGATCAGGTATCCGTTTTCAGACGGGTCATTTGGCCTTGGCTGCCATCTGGAGCAAGGCTAAGGGTTGTATCTCCATGTCTATAATAAGGTGCTGCAATGCTCTGCCACTACATCCTTAAAGACGGAGAAATACCTCACCTTAATATCACTAATGCCTTCGAAATAATGCTTAAGTGGGACTTCAGGGGTGGAATAAGTCTAGTTCTAGACCTCTGGACAGAATCAAATTTAATCCTTAGGGAACCTCATCTGTGCCTCAGAACTGCAAAGTGCTGTGCACTCTACCCTGATTGTTCGGTAACTTGCAGAAATGAGCCCATATAAAGCATTAAAGAACTTCAGAGCCCTGTGTTTGATTGCATGGAGTTAGAGAGAGAGGGGAGATGCGAATAGCAGCCACAGGACCTAGGCCACAGGCCTGAATTAGTGGGGATTTCTAAGCAGAAGCTCCTACCTGCTGGGAGAAGTGGAAGTGCCGCTGGGGTGAGGATTGCAGGATTTGTACCAGAGTCCTTGAGACCAAGAAAAACTAATTATTCATAAAGGCAGGGCTCATTAGTTGCTTGTTTAAAAAATGATGTGCGAACTGCTATTTATGGTCAAGTAAGAACACAGATGCGTGAATCCTGCACTTTGCAATTTCTCCTTGGCGTCATCTCAAGGATGCTCATCTGATATCCACTCAAGGATGCTCGGATCGCTGGGTGCTTTGCTCCTGGGCCCTGGCTCAAGGATCAGGACCTGGCAGTCAGGTGAGAGCACAGGCTGATCCTGTCTCTGATGGAAGAGGATGTTCTTGGTTTATATTTGTGCCAGGGATGCTTTTCATCTGAGAAAAAGGATTTAAGGAGGCCATATGTGTATGTGCCTGTATGACATCAACACAAATTCCCACTGAATTTCAAATTAAAAATACTGTTTTTTTGAAAGTTTCAAAATGGGAGTTAAGGTATTAATTAGTGAGCTTTGAGTGGATTGTATATTTTCAGAGTCGAAGTTTGTTCTCCAAGGGTAGTGTGGGACAGGGAGTTGAGAGATGCAGATGTGCTGGGGAGCACATTGGCAAAGCTTGCACTAACGAAAGGTTGGGGATGTAAGGACACGAGTCATTCATCTGCATGGGCTCAGTTTTTCTTGTTCTACTGTTCAGGACGAGTGTGTTATTATTTTGATAGCATTTTATATCTCAGTAGTAATAGTTGAATTTAACATGCTGTGCTGCGATACGACATCGTGTTACAGCTACAACATAGCTGTCATATTCCATTAATTTAATATATATATATTTAAATCCTCAAAGGCTAACTAGGACCGCTTGAAAGATTATTCTTTTGCAAATCAAAGTATCTCCTGTTTGTTTTCCAGTGAAATGGCTTACAATCTCTTTCCCTTCAGAATTACATGTTTTGGGAAGAAAATGCCTAATGTGAAATAAAGATGCTGGTTTTGGCCAACAGATTCAGAGGAAAGTATGAAGAGCCCATAGATGGGAAATAACGTGCCTACCATGTAGATCCTCCCATAGTCCCTAAGGCTTACAGATCAGCTGAAAACCTGCGAATCAGGACTGGATATTGCTTCAGAAATGTTTACTATTGATGGATGAGGGCAGCAAATTTTAAACAGCTTTTTAGAGGTTAGAAAGCATGTAGAAGATGGGAAGAGAAGACTTGCTCTTCACATCTGTGAGCGCAAGCCTGGGAAACAAGAGCTTCTGCCAGCTCCATGCTCAACAGAGAGGGAAGGTGAAGACCCAACATGGCTTTCACCAGGGTCTTCACCAGAGCCAGTGACGTGGCGCACAGAGGGAGCATGGCAGAAGCACTGGTGGAAGTGGACTGATGGAGAGGATGCTGCTAACACTGAAGCAAAGTTAGGGGAGCAAAGCAATGCTCTGAGATGACAGATTGCAACAGAAAAAGACCTATTGTGGCCGTTGGGACATCTGCACCATCCGTGCCATGCTGGGCGGATAGAATCAAGGGCAGTTCACCAGCCAGGCATAAAGGCAGGGGAGGAGGAAGGAGAGAAGAGGGAGGCAGGAGACTGTGAGAGATCCTTGCACATGTCCTCTTTCCAGGCAGCTTGGTTTTAGAAACTTAGCCCCTGTAACAGGGTCAATATAATGCAAAGAATTACAGCACTGGCTTTCTCTTGGTGTTTTTTTGCTCGGATACCGCTAATGGTTGGGTCTACACGTGCAATGGGTGCTCCCAGGCACCTGGAGCCCCACTCTGATGAGCACAGTAACGTAGAACAAGAGATGCAGGCAGATGCCCGTCCTGCCGCAGCCCGTGTTGGCTGGGATGGGACCTGGGCGTGCAGAGCTGAGCAGGATGGAGCCATGGCTGGCAGTGGCTCCGGTGCCCCAGGGATGGGCTCATGCCGAAACCCAGCAGCGACAGACCAGGGCTTCACCACCACCTGCCTCCCGCCATGGAAATGCAAAACATTTGTGCATTATTGGGTTTGTTTTTTCAATATCGCGGCCTGTTTATAGTTAGCAATTGCATCAAACTAGCTCTTAAATGCAGGTTAAAGGCCTTGATGAAATACAGAACACCTCAAAAAGACAACCTAAATTTTTGCCATTTTAAACTTTGCATGGCTGGCATGCTCGAACAGCCACCCAGGTTAATGAGCTGCGAGTTTAAATAGCAATTGAAGAAGTCGGTTATAAATATAGAGCAGTTTGCTTTTTGCCTTCCTGTTGCTTTCCCAGGCTTCTGAAGGCCTTCCACTGATGGAGAGCTTTTAATTTCACATTTTGGCCCCCACCACAGGTGATAAACAAAGGTTTCCCATTGCTATGACTCGGGTCAGCGCTGTAGCCTTAGCGTCAATCCCGCTGCCTGTAATTACACACAAAAGGTTACTGGGATCCGCGGCTAATTTGCAGCCTCTGTTTAGCAGAATTTAATAGCAGGTATTACTGGTGCAGCAGTAATTAAGGACCTTTGTCAATAAGACGGAATAGATGGCCACACTTTGTTGTAATCAGTGGACTCTTGAGAACCCAGAGGAGTGAAAAGCAGTGAGAGGAGCAATCCATTTTGCGAATAACATGGCTGTCCTTTCACCCCCCCCACTCCCTCCCCCCTCCTGAAACCAGCAATGGAATAATAATTCCCCAGGCAATGAAAGTACAGGAATAAAAGTACTTACCCTCCAGCCTGTGATTTTTTTTTTTTTTTTTTTTTTTTTTTTTTTTTACTTTTTATTTACTCTACTGTGCTTTTTATTTGCTTCGGGCTGCATTTGATGAAGTATTGTTTAAACAGCGCCGAGCAAAATGGATATAGGGAGATGGAGAACAGAAAGAGGAGGAATTTTAACCAGGTGGATATATGCATTTGCCTTTAAGGTGGACGGCGTTCGGTTTATCAATTATTTCCTTTGGATTTTTAAAAAAGAGAAAGAAATGACAAAAACAAGTGGCTTGGTGAAGAGGTGGAGAGAGTCATTTAGAGCTGTCTCTGCACAGAGCCGTTCAGCTGTAAATGGGTCGCAAACAACAAGCGAGAAGTGAACTTGGTGTAGCATTGTAACCCCCTCTCCTTCCCCCCCTCCCCTCCATCACTAATGTACCAATGAATGGCCTGGCACAGGGCTGAGAGCCCAGACACACAGACACAGACACACAGACACGCACACACAGGCTGGCGGAGGGCGAGGGGATGGGGGGAGCGCGGGGAGGCTGGTATGACACAATTCAAAGAGTGCTTTAAGGTGTACACTCCTTTCAGTAATTGGTGAAGAAGCTGCATTTCACTCACTGATTTCCTGCCTTTTTACAGGTTTTAACAAGCATGATGCTTTTAATAGCGGTTTGAGTACTGGCTCTTTATGAAGGCTCTCTTTTTTAAAGCAGCTTTAACTATACCCTTTCTGTCAGTAATGTCTGAAAAACTTCTACCTTTAATCATTCCTGGATCAGGCAGCAAACAAGCAGCTCCTTTTCCTTTTTCAATTACATGCTGGATATTCAGCACACATATAAAAAAGAAAAAAAAGAAAAAAAAAAAAAGCAGCATCTTGAGCCTATCATGTATTAAATGCAGCTCTTTGCTGCTGCATTAAAATAACACCAAGGATCTGGCTTCAGCCAACAAAAGCCAGAAATATAAAGTTAAAGCTGCAGTCCTCTTTTTTATCTGCTCCATTGTGATAAGGCATTGTAGCACTCTTAAAACACTGGGGCTTTTTCTGTACCTTATGGGCGATGATACTTAGCTAAGAGATCCTGACCTTTCCGATTCTGAGACCCACAGCAAATTTTTTACGGCGTCTTATGGATGGGCTCTGCCTGGTGCTGTTCCTGTGAGGTGTTGCATTTATTTTTTTGCACGGCTAATTCAGAAAAGGGAGGAAGGTAACAGCAATCTGGTGCTCTGGCTAGGTTTGTTTTGAAGGTCCACGTCTTGATGGAGTTCCACGTCTTGATGGAGATCCACGTCTTGATGGAGGTCCACATCTTGATGAGGTTACTTATATAGGAAGATGAGCTGAGTGGTTCTTGGTGGACACTTGACCACAATAAAAAAGCGATCACTTCAAGGAAGGCCCAAGCTGAAAATACGAAGGAGGTTGAAGGTCAGGGCTGGTATGAGTCAGGAGATGCATGAGAGAAACACCAGGAAATATCTTTGCAGTTGTTGGTCATCATTAAAATAGTTCTCTGGGTCTTAGGCAGATTAAATCTGCACAAGGAGAGCATAGTTGACTTAATGGAGTCTTCTGGTCTTCTCTCCTCCTTGCTTGCAGAAAACACCATTTGGGACATGCATACATATATTCCAGCTCCAGTGGAAAGCCTGGTCTGAAAGGAAGGGATCAGACTGGATTGATCTAACAGCGATGGAGAAATTAATTCCACAGCCAAATCCCTAGTGCCCAGCACTCACGTGTTTTACCCTGGTGATGGTGAATGGTGTGAGCTCACGGAGTATGGTTGTTTTGGTGGTTCGTGGGCAGAGCTTCCTCATCCTCTTTATTACTTTGAAGACTCAGTCTGGATCTTTGAACTGCTTGCAGACCGGGAGCTGATTTGCATTGATTTAATCTCCAGCCCTGGACATGGTTCACTGCAGTATTTCAGTCGGAAACTACAGGGAAAGAAGAGGAAGAGAGAAAAGCACTTTTCAGTAAGCACTGCTTCTGACACCACTGATCGTCCTGGTGGACCAAAAAGACCCCTTCCCACATCCTAAGATTTCATACATTTTTGAGGAGTATGAAGCTAATATCCTCAAATGAGACAGTAGCATAGGTGGACTGGTGAATCCTTTTAGTAAAATGCAGAAAAATGGTCATGGCTGTAGGATGGAATGAGAAAAACCCCAGCCCTTGGTGAAGGGCCACAAGGTTACAATTTCACACGTAAGTACATAAGGGATGAGGACTGCTTGGGGCTAGTGATGGTTTTGACGATTTTAGCCTTTTCATACAATTCTCCCATTAAGCTAGCCCTCAGTGGTGTTCGTTGGCAGAGCTCAGCTGAACCCAACTGAAGGTCCAGTTTATTGCTTTGGATTCAGATGGTGGGTCTGAGAAAGTAAGAAACAATAATCTCATTTTCAAGGAGGAGGCTGAGGAATTGATTCTGAGTTTCTTATATTGGCATTAATAAAACTGCTTGCATAGGTGAGCAGCTGCCAGTGTATCAGCTCGTAATCTGGCCAAGGGAAACTAAATGCTAAATGCTAAATGCTAGTTGTGCAGAAAGTCTGTGATAGTGCTAGGAATTGTATTCAGTATTTTTGAGTCAATAGTATGGTACCACAGATCATATTTATTATTTATCCCAACAGAAGACCAACAAGCCATGGAAAATGCGGGGGAAATTCCAGAACATGTTAGAGAAGGGAAAAGAGGATGGATACAGCCTTTTGGTGGATACAGTTCACAGCAGCGTGTTACAGTCTTTTATAGGAAAAGGGGGCGTGCTTGATTGAATGCAAGTAGAATCTGAATAGAAACTCCTGGAAAGTGAAGTTTTTAGTAACAACTCCGATGGGACTAAGGTGGAGAATGATGCACAGAGTTTCCCCTCTGATAGATGCCAGTTTAGTCTGCAGTAGATAAAAATGATAAAAATGCCAATGGAGAAGAATGTTATTGCAAGATAATGGTGTCCTGCTGGTACCCAAGTGTCCAAGGCTAATCCAGGACATCTATTTTCCAAGCAGCAGCCATTGATCTGGAAGGATGTTTGCCATCGCTTTGTAGGGCAACCCTGCAGGTGATATACACAGATATGAGGTCTTGTGATGGTGAGTTAGAGTAGATCAACTAACTTCTGTGCTGATGTGGATCTAAAGTAATCTGGGATGATGACTGTGATGAGACTGAAAAAACAGGGCTTATTTCTGGTCTTGAGATGCTGCCACTTAGAGCTAATGGAATCCAGCTTTCCTGTGCGGGTACAAAGGGCAGAATATAGCCAGATGTACCCCAATCTGATCAGAAGGGTGAAGCAAACCTGATCTGTCCAGGACCGTTCTTCTACTGAAGCTTTGTCGGTAACAGCCAGAAGGCAAAAGATAGATATGAGGGTCTGAGGTTCAAAGGTTACTTATTTTCCTTAAGGGAAAAATGTATCTCCTGCAAGAACAGTTGAAGGTTAGTGTTCAATAGGTCACACTCTTTAACCTTTCTTCAGTGCTATTTGGTCATTTGATATCCAAGCCATTTCTCGATAAATGCAAAGCGTGTTACATACAGTTTCCACAGATACAAACCTGTATGCTAGAAATGTGACAGAAGGAAGATCAACATGTATTTAATGAACTTGCTTCAGAAAGGTTCGTTTGAAGGTAAATTCATTTATGGTCTGTGAACAAAGTCTGATCTCATTCCTTTCGTTTCACTCCTCTTCCCACCTGACTTGCGCCTAGTAATCGTTGATGTGAAAGGCAAGAGGCTGGGGCTGACTACAGCCCTCTGCCTGAACAACTCGTCCGTTGTTCCTGCCAGGTGTGTCCCCCGGCGCGTCCCCTGCCTCAGCCCGCTGCTGAAGTCCAGTGCAGCATCGACTGAATCCATAAATCCATAAAAGTCCTATTCCTTGGTGGTGTACTTTCTCAATCTTTGCATTTCAAGGTGTTGATGTCTTGTTTGAACCCTGTGCTGGAAGGTGCCCCAGGCTGTCCACGTTGCAGCTTCATTAGGCTGGTGGGGCAGACCCACACCAGTTTTAATGTGGAGATAACATAAAGTGTGAACACACAGCCAGGGGTCCGCAGGCTGGCTTCTCCGTGGGGGAGGAACAGTGTGAGGAACTGAGGTATGTCCTGCTCTAAACTCCGCTCAGACCCACGGTTTCCAGTGTCGGCAGAGAAGTCCCCACGGTCAAGTGGGAATTTCATGAGTGCTTGTAGTTTCTAAGAGAGTTTTGCATGTGGGTGTGTGTGCTCATGCATGTGTTAGCAATGGAGCACTCATTCTGATGAAAATAGCTCCAAAACCTATAAAATAGCTGAGCATAAGTCTGAGGGGAAAAAAATAACTGGGACCATTTAATCTGGATGTCCTCAGCTGCTGTCAGTGTCAGTGGGGATGGAAAATTGCCTTTGTGGGATTTCTCCTCCAAAAAATATAGACTTGAGCTTAAAAGAGGGATATGTTCCCCCTCAAGACCAGCTCTGAGACCTGTACAACCTACAGGGTGGGTAGGGACTGAACTGAGGGGTTCAGTTTTGAACACAGATGATTTTGGAGAAGGTTGAATTTTGGATGGCTCAGATCTTGTAGGTTTGGCCATATTTACCGAAGGGAAAGGAAACACTGATTTGGCCAATAATTCTGCACTAACACTGTGTTCTAATTGGTTTCAGCTTTCAGAGCACTTCATTAAACTTCACTGTGTTCCCCAGATGGAAATGACACTGTCGGCTAATTTACAAGGATGGTTTGTGTCTAACCACAGAGATATGGCCAGCCTCGCTCCCTTCTGCAGTGTGCCGGGATCAGAGCTGAGGAGCTGGGGCCAGATCTACCCCTCAACCCGCTGGTCTTGTCCGTGCAAGGATTTTTTTTTTTTCCAATCCTGCATTTTTAATATAAATAAAAAACTTGATCTCTGCCACTGGGAAACTGCATCCCATTTTTTTTCCTAACAGAAAAATGGGAATAGGTTTCCTTTAACTAGTGGAAGGGTCTAGACTCTAAAAAGGTTTTTATTATTGTGCGCCCGGGGTCCTTAGTTTTAGACATTTATCTTCTGGTGAACCAGTAGGGAACTAGAAAGGCAGTATTTTGCAACTCCTAGACCCCCAGCTCTAAATAATGACTCAAAGCTGAAATTGAAGCAGGTGCATCATCTTCTTCATTGTGTCACTTTTAGCACAGACATTATACTTTATGGGCTTCCACTATCAAAATAGTTTGTGCAACGGACCTTAAAAATGGCGATGCATCAATCAATCAGTCAAGCTTTATTGCTCCAACTTTCTTTACAGCAGGCTTATAAGCCATATTATAATACACGATAAGAAACACGACCGAATACAAATGCATTGTAATGTGGTACCATTTCGATGTATTTACTTCGAGGTCTGTAGCTGCACTCTTAGGAATATCCCAGAGCATCAGTCACACCGAGCCAAATGCATCCCTGGTGTAACCTCATCGATTCTGCCCTGCCAGGCCAGCTCGGAGGGACAGATTCAGTCAGCCGTGGTGGCTTGCACAGGCTCCTGGGGTAAGCCACGCTCTGGCTGTGCTGGCGAATAGGATGGGACACGGTGTTTAAAGAGGGCTGAAAAACAGAGTGGGGTGGCTGGGCAGGCAACCGGGTGGAGGGCTGGCTTTTCTGTGGGGCTGTACCGGAACCGTGGGGTTGTGCTGGATTTGGCTGGGGTAGGGTTAGTTTTCTTCACAGCAGCCAGTATGGGGCTGTGGTTTGGATTTGTGCTGGAAACAGCGCTGATGACACAGGGATGTTTTCGTTATTGCTGAGCAGTGCTGACACAGAGCCAAGGCCTTTTCTGCCTCTCACCCCACCCCACCAGCGAGCGGCTGGGGGGCACAAGGAGCTGGGAGGGGACATGACCGGGACAGCCGACCCCAACTGACCCAAGGGATGTTCCATGCCATATGGCGTCATGCTCAGCATATAGAGCTGGGGGAAGAAGAAGGAAGGGGGGGACGTTCGGAGTGATGGCGTTTGTCTTCCCAAGTCACCGTTATATATGATGGAGCCCTGCTTTCCTGGGGATGGCTGAGCACCTGCCTGCCATGGGAAGCAGGGAATGAATTCCTTGTTTTGCTTTGCATGCGTGGCTTTTGCTTTACCCATTAAACTGTCTTTATCTCAACCCACAAGGTTTCTCACTTTTACTCTTCTGATTCTCTCCCCCATCCCACCAGCGGGGAATGAGCAAGCAGCTGGGTGGTGCTGAGTTTCCAGCTGGGGTTAAACCACAACAGGGTCTTCATCCATCAGCAGGATATTTTTATGTTCTGGATTTGGGATCAGTGACCGGTACCCCCTACTCCTGACCCCTGTGGGCTTTAGCCCACATTAGGAGGTCCTCGTGTCCAGCAGTTGTTACTGGGAATGGCCAGGGTTCTCTTTGCTCTTTCCAGTTGTTTGGCTGCTTTGGTGTGGAAGCATCTCATGGGCTTTCCATAACACCGTGTGTGGGCATTAGTTTTGTCATCAGCAAGGACAATTTTGTGTGGGACAGATACATCTATAGTGACACTGAAATAAATGCAAATACAGATATGGCCTGCTTTATGGAAATATGACCAAAATCCAGGAATATTAAACTGTTAGTGCAAGTGAACAAGTGGCCATCTACGGATTATTACTTGGTTATTGCGTGAAAACTTTACAGTGTAGGCCTCAGGCTTTAATGTAAATATTTTGGTTTGAGATGGCAGTGGTTATGCCGGATGATTGGCTCCGTGTTAGCGCTTACATCAGATACACACACACATGAATCTTACCTTGAAACTCTATGCTGACGTCTGCATAACTTCCTCGTATCAACCGGTTCTTATGCAGTTCAGAAGAGTGACTTAGAAAAGGTGAATCAGGAAAAAAAGATGATTAGGGTGAGTAAGAAAAAAAGAACTTGGCTCCTGAATATAAAATTCTGTAGCTTATGTTATAAAATATGTGCAGTACAGAATCTGATGTTTTGGATTCTCTTAAAGAGGACCACAATTTTAGGTAATATTGTAATAAAAGTTGTTTGTAAATACGTAACAAGCATCTATTCTGCAAACCAGAATATTTTATGATACTTGTCCCTTCCCCAAATACTCATGTTGTTTATATCAGCTCACAGAGTTTATTGTAGTATTTGTAGTGGAAATCTCTAATTTGATATTTCTCTAGTGAGTTTAATGAGCCTGAAAAGTGACATTTAGAGCTAGTTTTCTCTTTGTGCTTTGAAAAATGAAATACAGGTAGTTATCTGTTAAATGAGATAATTACATTGCTACTTTGCTAAAGGCACATATTAGTGATTTTTAGCTTGTTTCACTTAATTAAAGCTTTACAAAATGTAGAGTGCCAAACCGCTAATAGACCTGTTGGAACAGTTACTGAGACCGTGAAATAAAACCAGTTGTTCTAAACAAGTCACAAAAAGAGATTGATGAAATGGCTGGCAGCTCAGACATAAATTTAAGCCTTGGTTGCATTAGAGCAAATGTAATAATAGCAGCAAATAACCAATATTTTTAATTTTACTGATCTTCCTGCAATAATTATAAGGAACTTTTAATGCCTGTAATTAGAACGTTAGAGATAGGGTGACTTAGACCAGTGCTGCACTGTGAAAAATTGGATACTTACTTACCATAATTGAAAATTAATCACTTTTCATTACCAGGAAGGGATGCAGTTATTATTTTGAATGGGCTGAGATACATCATATTAATTATGGGCAAACAAATTCACATATTTGAAGTTAGCGACTTTGAGAGCAGTCTGTGCCAGAAGTATCTCTGCTGACGTAATGTGTCGGATAACAAAAATTGGGGTATGTTTGTTTGACTGGTAATTGCAGCCCAGAAGTTCGCTTTGCTAAAAGTTCTGATCAGAGGATCACTGAATTTTATCAGCCATCCCTCCAGCGAACAAGCTTTGGGCATCGTCATTTTAAATATCTGAATGGGCAGAATAGCCCATAAAACCAGAGGTAATCCAAAATAAATTTATGCAGCTCTCCCAGAAGCCTCTGAGCAGATTTGAGCAGCGAGGTAAGGAATCACCAGTGATGTTCATTATATGGGCAGAAAATTTTGCAAGTGCTTTGCTGGAAGTGTGAACTGTTACCCGTTAACTGATCCGTTTGGTGGTTGTGCAGAGGTGTGCCTTGCCCTGCTCACTTAATGGGAGCGTATAGAAAGCCAGCTCCTCACCCCACGTAAACAGTGAAATCTCTGGAGTTCAGGAAAGTTTGGTCTCCCTGACAGATCCACTGGGGAGAAGGTAAAAGCTTGCAGAAGAGAACAGTTTTAGGCATGATACTCTGATAAATTTGTTTACTTTGTGGGCACTGCAGGAAACAGTCCAAGCAGGGAAGCCCCTTGTCTTTGAGGATGGTACCAGAAATAACATTTCTGGACTGGCAGCAGTTTCCCATGGAAATATATTTTGAAAAGCTCAGCTTTCCAAGTGAAACTGTGGATGAAAAGGATTTTTTTTTTCTGTTTTGATGAAAAAGGTCTCAATTTTTTTTTAACCGGCTCTGCTCTTTTGCTGTGTGTATTCACTGACACCAGATTTATGACTTTAACCATCACGTGCGGCACCCTCAGCACCCTATTGTGCCTTTGCATTTCAAAGGTGGCATTTTATGCTCAAAAAATGATGTGAAAATGTCACCATCTTGCTCAGCAATTCTCCTTGTGCATCTGTCACGGATTCCAGCTGCCAAATGGAAGGGCAGCAGGCATACAAAGTCTGCTCTGAGTATTATTTTGTAAGTCAGCAATAGTATCTTGCCCAGTTATGAATTTCCCAGAAAACACCTAATTTTAGGAGCAATAAATGAGGATAACTGAGAGAGAGATGCTTCCCTTCTCCTGGGCTCTAACAGCTTTGTTCTGGCTGCAACAGAGAAGGTAAAATAAAAGCATTGGCTGTCCCTGTGTTTCCATATGCACAGCTGTACCGTCCGGGCTCTACACCTTTCTTCCTCTCCTGTCATTAAGCTGAGCAAGGATGTGGCTGCTCGTGACTGGGTGATTGATGTCAAATGTAGTAGCAACATTAAATTTGTCTGAAATGGACAAAGAAAAGCATTATTCACTGTAAAAATCTTGTCTAAAGTTCCCATCTAGCTGGTGCTGTTCCTAAATTACATTTGTATGAATTTTAAAATGGTTTTTAAAATTTCTTGGCCCACGATTGTTCCCAAGGTCACAAAATCAGAAAGCTGGGATCTGAGGCTTGTTAAAGCTGGTAGTGAAAAATGTGCCTACAATATATCTTCATATTTGCAAATGTATTTTATTGCTGTCCATATCCTGTGAGAAAAATCCGATGTTCTTAAAAGACAAGCACTGCTTGTTATATGGACACTTATTAATGTTTATTAGAAACTCATCTCACTAACATCCATGGCTTTATTGGAAGTTCCTTAAGTAGCAAATCCAATTTCCTTTCTTATGCTTGTGCTTACTTAATTAACATCAAAAATTGAATGAGGCAAAACAAAGTTTGATATTCATTTTAATAAGTTATATAAAGTTAGCATAATCTCATTGAGGACATTCTTCATTGCTCCAACTGCACACACAAAGTGCCTTTGCAGCCGCTTATAGTTTTACATCTTATAGGTTAGATAACCTAGCAACTAATGAGACAACCAGCAGAAGAAAAGAATTAATTTTCAAATAAGCCCTTTACAGTCCGCGTTCTGGGGATACAGGACTCTGTGCTGTGTACTAGCGCGTGCTTGGCAGGGAGCTGGAGATGCTCTGACACAGAAAAGGGCTAGGACCTAATCCTGGGAGGAGAAGTTTTGCAGAAAAACCTTCAGAAAGCCACCAAGGAGCCACAGGGTATAATGTCTATAATTCTTACAAGGACATAAAGCAGGGATCTACAGCACGCTTCCGATTACGACACTTCTTGTGTGTGCATCATCCTGCCCTGCGGTGAGCTCAGCCCGACACGCGCACCAGTTTAAGACTGCACCCGCTCTGGCAACTCTCTCTTATCAAAGTATTTACCTGATCATGTGATGTCTGTTGACCTTAGAACAAGCGTTATCATATTGGAAAATAATGATAAAAAAATACTGTACTACAGTAAAGCTATTATAAGCTGTAGTGTTTGTGCCATTAGTGGGGAATATGGTATTGATTTTTTAATAAATTATGCCATAGCCTACGTTTTTGCCTTAGGTTAACATTTAACACCATAAGTAGAAGAAAAGTACAATATTATATTGATATCAGAACAAGATTTACCTGACCGGAGACTTCAGCAAATGCTTTAAAATCAAGAGTGGTGGGGCCTTGGTCACCTTCGTTTGTGATGGTCTCTCCTCCCCTGGCTCCTGGGCAGGGGATAAGGACACCTAAGTAGGTTTGGTTGCTCTGCTGCCCTGTTTCTCTTCCAGATGGTGCCGTCTTCAAAGGCAAATTGAGACTGTTCCTTAGCCATAAGATAACCTTCCTCCAGTAGTGCTGAATATCAACAAGAAACGTCTCAGAAGTAGTTTTATGGAAGCAAAAGAAAAAATAAATCCAGCCTGGTAATTGTTTTGAGTAGATGCTTTTATGTTAAATTGACATGTTTTCTCTGTGAGAGTGTTTAGATAAGGGTTTTCTTTATAACTTCTATTTTTCAAATTTCTTTTGCATTTTGGAAGGAAAAGTCACTGTCATCAACTTTTTCACTTTATCTTTTTCCAAGAATGGGGAGTAAAATAGTTAAAAGGGAGAGGGGAAGTTCTGCACCATTCTTCTGGTGGCTAAATATAAATATCCATGTAAACTTTGAACTGTGTCACACGTATTCTGCTGGTAAATTGGGATTTAAAACAAGAGTCTTTGTTAGAAGGGCTTTCAGTGCAAACTAAAAAGCAGCTCTATCTCTGTGTGTCGATATTCAACTCGGAGAGAAAAGATGGGGAGGGATGGACATCTCTGCTTTGGCTGCAGTGTTGCTCATTCCTGGGCTGTAACTTTATTCCTGAGACAAATATCTCAAAAGCTATTTTTGCCTCCCATTTTCCACCCAGTCACCATCAAACAGCCGCTTTTTTCCTTGTCATTCATCGGAGTCCTAGGCAACGTGATGTTTTCTAGGAGGTTCTCAGAATATTGCTCCTTTACACAGCTACGTCATCGCCCGGGACAAAGGTACCGTAAGTAGACACAAGTATGAAATTATTGGTTCAAAATGATGGAATAAATGCTTTGATGTAAGTACTTGTGCATATGCTTTCCCCGTATGTGAATCATGGACAATGCAAGAGTGTAAATACCATCGCTGTGAATTTTCTTACCTCTGCAGATCCCCTGATTTGCAACTGAAAGTTCTTCAATGCAGATCCCTGAGCCTCGCCTCCATCGCCTGAGGAGGTCAGGACACCTGTAGCAACAAACCCAAGTATCCTAGAAGCTAAACCGCCTGAGAAGTTGAAGTGGAAGTTAGTGAGGGATGCATCCAAATCTGTCACATATACCCACATCATGAGACTATGCGCTAGGGTAAGCTATCGAGAAAGAAGCTGGGCAAAGAAAGGGAATGACTGATTTGGGAGAAGGTTACGTTTCCACGAGAAGCGCTAATGGGTAGAATGGAGATGGATTCACCAGCACCACAAGTGAAAGCATATTTCCTGTTACAAAGATATCTTATTAATGCTATACTGACAAGGGAATGAACTCTCTAGGATAACAATTTCACCTGCAAGATCAAAATCTGCAATCACGAGTACATTCGTCTTTCTAAAACCTGCATTTGTGCATCTCTACGTGCGTGCTTAGAGACTACCGTGGAAATTTTGCTCCCTCAGTGTAGGAATAAACTCAGACAATTTTTAGATACTTACCAAAATATCCTCTAAGTAAAAAATTTAAAAGTCCCCATTAGTATTAAACATTTCCTCTTCATGCTGTCAGTGCTGCCATGGAAAGAGAAATGTACCTCAGCTTGGCTCAAGCTTAAATTCCCTCTCTTCTTGTACTCCTTAAATAGCAGATTGTCAGCTTAAGAAACTTGTTGCTGCCGATGACTATGATTCATGACCCATCTAAAAGAACTGGGAAGTTAATGGCTGTTTTTCATATCCTGATAACCGCGTTGTACTCTAATCCCCCGGCTTCTAGTTTTAAATTCATTTAGATGTATTGTAGTGGCTGTTTCAGCTTTCAAGCCCCATGGGGCCTGGTTTTATGTTCCTCCCAGTGCTAAACCTGGCTTCAGTGGAGCTGCTCCTGACTTACGCTTGTGGAAGAGCAGATCGTGAGGCTGTTGGCTTTAATGAAGTCAAATAGCCGCAACCGAAGTCAGGCTTTTTCTCTTTAGTTTAAGATGACTGAGCACTTGCGGACCTGCGTTACTTTGAAATACCTGGCTGGAATATATGGGACATAACAGCCTAAAATTAAAAATCATGTTTGAAAATTTATATTAATTAAAAAGGGACATCTGAAGCCAAACAAAAAATCAATGAACTAACTGGTCCTTCCTCAGTTAAGTAACATAATTTGTTCAATTTGTTTTATGTCTCTAAGTGAAGAACCTTTTACTCACTTTGATTCATGGGTGGAGGTTAGAAAATGGTACAGTAGAAAGGAAATTAACATTTAACCTGCCCGCCCGCATATCCTAGCTGATGTCTCAATGTGACTGCAGCTGTGAGTAAATTCTCCCAATAAACCAGACAGAGTATCTGTAATACTCATATGGCTACTTGGGCCTTAATGAAAGCTCAGGCTGTTTTGTAGCTATTACAGACCAAGTTAGGAAAAATAATCTGACATATATCTTGAAAAATAATCTTGACATATATCTATTTTTTTCAGTTAAAAATTAAAGGGACACCTTGTTAGCCAACACGCATCATTGCCGCTTCGCTGACTTAAACCCTGATAGCGCCTGTGAAAATTCCTAATTTGACAGCCTGGAGACTACAAAGTGTTTTTTTCTGAATACAGTTATTCAAGAAGAGGCAATGGTAAAGCAAAACAGTGGCATTACTCTATAGGAACATGCAAATTAAACTTGGACTCTCCTTATTAATCCCAGTTTAAGAACAGACCTATGTAGAATCAGTCTCGAGGCCGCCTACATGTTCTTCTGTTCCCCCACAGAAACACGTTATAACATGACTGACTGCACCTTAGGGAGCCAATGTGAAAAAAAATATACCCAACATGATCACCTAACATTTAGTCTATGTAACGCACTAGATTTTTCTTCAACAAATGGCACATGGGAGACTCTGTATCAGAAGAACTACTGCATCAGTTGCTGAGAGAGCAGCTAATAATTTAAAATGAAAGTACAGAATACATTTTGATTTCATCAGGAAGCTTGAGGATCCTTCGTGACGTTTCTCAATCTTGTTAGCACTTCATTACGTCCTGTCAAACGTGTCTGCGCTGCAGGCGCGGTAAAGGTCAGCCCAAGGCATCTGAAGAACAACAGACACGTTTTAATTTTTATTTTTTTTAAGAAGAACAAAGAGGGATTGTGAACCAAGCATTTTACAATGCAAACCAGAAAGTTGAATAAAGATCACAAATCCATCTCCTTTCTGGCTAGCTGCTGTTTGCCATCCCACTACAGAAACCTATGGCTTTGAATTTTTCACTGTCATGTTGGAGATAGAGCTTTATGTATTTATTTTGGTCGTTATTGCCATGGAAGCAATTGCAATACCACGTATACTAGATTCTGGCATCCGTGAGTGAAAAGGAGGGAGATGACTGGTTATAAAAGAAGAAAGCTGGTGTTTACACTGAGAGATGCGCACCCAGAGTAATCAGCTGTGATGGGGGAAAAAGGCAGAAAAGGCCTGTAACACTTTAATGGGTGTTTTGAGAAAATATTATGTATTTTTTTCAAAGTTTGCCAGAGTAAGACCGTGTTTAATAAGCAGGATGATTATGGCCAATGCAGAAAATCTTTTTATATTCATGTTTCTGCCCCCTTCCAGGTAATAGTAGCCTAATCACAGAGTAATAAAGATAGGTTCACAAAATCTTATTTCCTTGTAAATTCGAAGCCTGACTGCCTGAGAAGTTGGGGAGGACACAGGAGCCTATTTCTTCTGCAGAGTGTTTCTTAGAATGGGCGCAAGGCGAGACACGTATCTGCCACATCTACCAGCACAGATGCTGCCTATCTATTAAAATTCACAGTGGCTTGAATATTCCTGACTATCCATATAATCCTGTGGCCTTCACTGTGCTCCTTGGCTGCACTGCTATGTTTTGTGCCATATTAACCATATACTTTTGGAGATAAGGATCAAGAGCTTGCTCCTAGCCTCTAAGAAAGCAGTTTTGCATTACTCTGACAACATATAATGGCCTTAAAATTAGGACAACTGTCCCATTTGGGGACTCCCTGCATGGCTCTCATGGAAGAGGTTGTGGCTATTCCCCAAGTCCTTATCTTTGGATGTAGATTGGTCCTCCAAGCTGCTGGCTGAGCTCTTTGGGTGCTCATACCTCATCCACGGTTGGCCAACGTGAGTTGGGTGAGCTGGAATCGTTTAAGTAGCAGATCACTGCTAGCACAGTTACACTGATTGAAACAGGTTCAGGAGCAATCACACAAGCCAGGCAGCTTACAGATCTGCAGGGTGCTGGCTGTGGCAAACGGGGACACAAATCAGGGACAGCTGTCTCTTGACCTGATTAGCTGGAGCCTAGGAGGATGCAGTTGGTGATGTGAGGTATGCTGATATCTCAACTCACTGCTGTTGGCTGTAGGCAATATAGAATACCAAAGAGGCTTAAGGGTCCCTTCCCTCCACTTTTCTGAGTAGAGAGAAGAGATTTTGTATCTCTTTGTATGTTTTTAGAATAGTGCTTTATATACCGGGTGCAGAGTCTTAGCTGTATTTATGGACCCAATTCCTACTGAAATACTTTGAGGATGTGAATGGAGAAAACAAAAATAAGATAATGCCAAGATACAAGACCGTGGCGGCACCTCGTACTGTACAAACACATTTCTGTTTCAAATGGGTTTTGGTTTTGTTCCTTTGTAACTATTATTAGAACTAATTTCAAGACAGTATCTTCCTATGCCTTTTCCAGAGAGACATGGAGTAAAGTACTTGTCTCCATACGTTGCAGAAAAGGAAAAAAAGAGAACTACAGAATGGAGAATAATGGTATTTGAACCAAAAGGAAAAATGTTGCGCATGTGCCGTTAGCTTTTTTGTTTGCATTTCATTTGATTATCAGTATTTTCAGCCACCTAACGCATTAATACCTCTCTGCAGGGAGGGGTAGGGTTCATAGCCTTTTCAAAACAGCACTAATGAATGCCTTTAACTTAATAAAATGATCATTTGCCAACTACTTACCATAATGTGAACTAGATGCTTTCAGTGCAGAGATTAAAAGGAGTTTTCTTCCTAAATGCACTGTAGTTACTATTACTTCATAAGTCATATGCAGATATATAGTGTGTTCATTGGTTATTGTTTCTGAAATCTCAGATCTCATAAAATAGGTAGGAAGGAGTTGTTAGAGTCTATATTGTTTCAATAATATATGGATTATCACTCTCTAAATACGCAATGACATAAAAGGCAATAATGCCTTTTATGGATCCCATGTGGCCTATTACACTAATGATCCATGAATAATGGGGTCACGGGATGAGTTTTGAACAGCGCCTTTCTTTGTTGGTTGTTTTTCTCATTTATTTACCCAGGAAAATTCAGTTTTAAGTATCTGCTTTTCAGCAAGGTCCTACCATTTACTGAGTTTTCAGGCGGGTTAATGGATGCCAAAGAGGTCAAGTGACTTCCCAAAGGTTATACAATGAGTCACTGAATTTGTTGAGAATAAAATACAAGAATCTCCTAGTTTTCTGTCTTTTGCTCTGACTGATACTAAAGCAGAGAGATTGCGGATCAGCACGACCTCTACTAAATCCCTGCGCTGCTGCTTTGAGGAGGCATCAAAGCTTGGTGTTCACTGCAGAAATCTGAAGCTCCTGAAGCAACATTTCCCATATTTCTCACTGAAACAACCAGAAAGAGCAGAAGCAAACAGGCAAAACAGGCAAACAGGCTGCTTTGATCCTTGCAACATAGATTCTCTCTTAAAAAAACCTAAACAGCACAGAGAGAAATAAACACATGGAAGCCCACAAACACAGTTAACTTAATGCTAATCCAACACAACAAGAGTGTTTGTTTAGAACTAATTATGTTTCCTATCTTGCTGCAATGGTGTCCCTTTCACTTCACGTGGAAAGCCTCCACATTATTACTCTTGATTAACGAGGATGGTTTACCTCTTTCCAAAATGAACCTTGGTGCTGCTCCTCCAAGCCCTGTAGACATGGAGGCTCAGTTGCAGAGGGCAACTGAGCTCTGCTGCGGAAAGGAGGTGCATCCTGGAGAGCATCGCCCCCGCACTGGATGCATCGGTGGAGATGACAAGCACAACGCGCAGTACCATCACCCTTGCTCTGGCCTTCTACCTTCTTCTCTAGTCCCTGCCAGGAAGAGAAGGGCTCCCATACTGAGCTGAGCTTGGGCGCTGAGCAGTTGCACACCCCGGGCACGTCTCTCACCCGGCTGTGCCTGCGTTCGCTCGGCTGCAAAAGTGAGGTACCTCTTGCTATTTGCTTGTCTCTCCTAATTTTGGGTGGATACAGAGCTCTGCAGCTCCAAAGGGTTCATTATTATTATTATTATTACTACCTACTGAATATTATTTTATGCATTTAATATAGCATAAAGCAATTACAGAATGTAAGGTACTGCGGAAATACAGAAAGATCTGCCTGGAATAATAATTTGATTTTGAAACTTTGTTGCTAAAAGACTTCAGGGTAAAACTGTAGTACAACATATGAGCTTTTAATGAAATGACTCTCATTACTTCTAGTATAAATGGAAAAAACCTACATAACACACAGAAAATTTTCATTTAATTAGCAAATAATTTGTATTAGAATATAGTTGTCAAACTCTAATTCATCAAACGGTATTCAGCAATGAACTGAAAAAGTTTCTAGCATGTATGCTTCCATATTTATACACCTCCGAGCTGGAAATCGTACGAGTCATTTATCTGAAAATACATCAGGTAGCTGCTGTTGCTTATAGGGGTAGAAATAATATAGACCAGTCATGAGAAATCAGACAATACATCTCTGATCCGGCTGGATTTCGATGTTGCTGATATCTGGTGTCATGCGGGGGGTGGCTGGAGCATATTCAGGCGAAGGGGATGAGGCCATAGCATGTGTTTTAGTTGTTTCAGATTAGAAGGAGGTCGCAATTAATTAACTAACGTTGCTCATGATTCCTTAAGCTGCGCGTAGGCTGGGTGAATACTCTGGTTTTTGCATTGTTTTGCCTTGCCTCTGAACGAGCCAATACTGTTGCTCTCGCTGTAACAGCCGAGTGCCTGCAACCATCTTACTTAAAAATAGATTTAAGACCCGCACTGTTGAGGAGAAGTTACACAACGGCTTGCTGACAGCCCGTTGCACACGCCGATCAAGGCACTGGCTTTAAAACAGTTTGGCTTATAATTATATCTTTACAGCTAACTGGGCTATCCAAATGATTTTCTTCTCTCCCCCTCCCCAAGTCTACTGACCTGTGGCTAATGAGATTTGTGTTTCGATTAGTTGTAGAACATAAATTAACTAATCAATGAGAATGGATTCACATCTTTTCTTGTAAAAGAGCTCTGCAGCAGTGATCTGTATTTAATATTCAAATCAATTTCAAATTCTCTGGATGATTCTGCTAATATGGCAGGCTGGGACTCGCAGCATCTGTATCCTTGCCACAGACTGTAAATATGGGATGCTTATGGAATCGCTCACTGACCTCCAAAGCCTTCTCTGGTCTCATTGATTTACTATTTCACTTAATAGTGATGATGAGAAGCTTAGAGGCTGGCAATGAAGCTGGGAAAGTCATGTGAGAGAGCATTTTCCCTTTACTTACAAGAGTGTTAAGACTAAGCAGAGTCACAGGACTTTGAAAAATGCTGTTTGTTTTTGATATGAAAATTTCAGGTCAATTTTATGTTCCAACTCAAATTTCCCCTATTCTAGAGATGAGGGTAAAATATGGCCATTACCAAAAAGCAGTTTTCTAAAGGTGAGGTTCTTTCATTGGCTTTCAAGGTAGGGAGAACTTTATCTTTTGCCTTGCTGTAATTGTCTCATCTGTACAATTAACCAGCATCTTGGCATAAAATGTGAAAATTTGTACAGTGTTCAAAGCATCTGTGGCCTTTATGGTACAAGTTCTGTTAGTACTGAAGCCACAGAAAATTAAATGTTCCCCAAAGAACTTCCAGATGTGTTTTATTCTAATAGGGTCATTATACAGTAAATTAAAAAGCAGGGTAAATGGAACTGTAAAATTTAAATTACTCTAAAACCACATCTCTTTGCTTTGAACATTCATTTGTGGGGTTGCATTTGCAATAAATGTGAATTAGGCAGCTGCAATAACTGTTAATCATATATTTATAAAATAGTAATGAGGAAATGAATAGCAGAGTAAGACAGCTGCACATTTCTCTAATAGTATGTCAACTGTGAACATAATAAGATGTAGAAAATTGTTTGGTGCTATGCTGATAATGCAGCCGAATGTAAGAGATCACTTCAACCTCTTAACTTTACAGGAGATTATATATAAAATCCATAAAAAGCCATAATAATACATTAGGCCTCTGAATTGTAGTCAATGTTTTTCTTTGCTTTGATTTTTCTGAAATGGGCCATACTTTTCCCAAAGTAATCTGCCAAAGATCACTAAGGCTTTTGTTTCAGGCTGCACTTTATTCACCATCTTGCAATTTTATTTAAAAGATAGTGCTTCTAAAAGCCCCAAGTGATCTAACTTCCCCACTCCGAGAGAGCTACGGGAGCTCCCACCTCCCTCTCCTCGCAGTTTTGTCAGGTCTGGGAGCAACCCACCTCAGAGCCCCAGAGGTGTTATCACTGCCGAAGCTAGTGATCCGATGAACAACCCCACATGAGGCAAAGCAAAAGGTGAAATGTAAATTTTTCATATATATGTATATATTTTAGAAAAGTAAACGGTTGTCGACATGGTCTGAGGGCATCTGGCTGTCTTTCGCAGCCATGGTAAAATTATAAGGAGGTCAAGATAATTGCAAAAACCAAGCCAAACAACCTAAACCCAAGAATTAAATTGAAATATTTGCTGCTTGTGCTAGCAGACTTCGCGGCCCACCCTCATACCAGGTGCTGCTCACTTGTGCTTGCAGTTTTTGACCAACCTTAATTGAATTTTGCAACTGAATTGGGGTGAAGAGGAGAATTAGAAAGCTAGCAAGAAAAAAATTAGGCAAGTGCTGGGCTTCAAACAGCTTATCGGCTGAGCAGGGAATAGGTGTTAAATGTGTAATAGGAAGGCTGCCATATGAAATGTCACAACAAAATGGCAGCGCTTAGCAAGGAAAAGCGAGAGAAAGAAATGAGGGGCCCAATCCCAGCACTCACTGACGCCGCTGTGAAAAGTCCCTGTGATTTTATAAGCCGTACACTGGGCATGTGGTTTTTGGAAGTTGGGTTAAAACTGATGGGTTTTAACCCACGGCTGCTAGGCTGACGGCAGAGTGCTGAGCAGAGCTCCAGCCTGCGTCTGCAGGGAGCACAGGGTGTGGAGGGCACGGGGAGCCTGGCCCCAGAAAAGCACAACGGGGCAGCAAACATCCCGACTTTGCTATCAATCATAGAATCATAGAACACAGAATGCTTTGGGTGGGAAGGGACCTTTAGAGGACATCCAGTCCAACCCCCCTGCAGTGAGCAGGGACATCTTTAACCAGATCAGGTTGCTCACAGCCCCGGCCAACCTCACCTGTAATGTTTCCAGGGATGGGGCCTCCACTGCCTCTCTGGGCAACCTGTGCCAGTGCTTCACCACCCTCAGGGTAAACAATTTCTTCCTTCTATCCAGCCTAAATCTGCCCTCCTTTAGTTTAAAACCATCACCCCTTGTCCTGTCACCACAGGCCTTGCTAAAAAGCCTGTCCCCATCTTTCCTCTAGGCCCCCTTGAAGCACTGCAAGGCCGCACTAAGGTCTCCCCGGGGCCTTCTCTTCTCCAGGCTGAACAGCCCCAACTCTCTCAGCCTGTCCTCGGAGCAGAGGGGCTCCAGCCCTCGGAGCATTTTTGTGGCCTCCTCTGGACCCGCTCCAACAGCTCCATGTCCTTCTTGTGCTGAGGGCTCCAGAGCTGGACGCAGGGCTCCAGGTGAGGTCTCACCAGAGCGGAGCAGAGGGGCAGAATCCCCTCCCTCGACCTGCTGGCCACGCTGCTGGGGATGCAGCCCAGGACAGGGTTGGCCTTCTGGGCTGCAAGCGCACGCTGCTGGCTCATGTCCAGCTTTTCATCCCCCAGTACCCCCAAGTCCTTCTCCGCAGGGCTGCTCTCAATCTCCTCATCCCCCAGCCTGCATTGATAGTGGGGGTTGCCCCGGCCCAGGTGCAGGAACATAAACATGTTTGTTAATGACTCCCTTTTCACTATGGAATATATTTGCTTCTGTGTTTCTACTGGAAATATTTCTTGCTGTACCACGTTGCGATGTGTTTTTAATTTTTATATGCATTTGCATTTGGAATGACACAACCACCTCACTTCTTTATTTTAAAAATACAAAGAGAGAGGAAGACTGAAGATCTTATAATCATCAGTTCCACAGACTGAAAGTCTTTCAGTACACAGAATCCGCCATAGACTCGAAAGGTCAGTCAACAAAGGAGAAATTAATTCTCTCTGGGAAGAAAGGAGGACTTTTCAATTAGTCCTGTGTGTTTAAGAGCAAGGTGAGGGGCCACCGGAGGTCTGGGTGGACCAGTGGAGGTCAGGAGCTCTGCAGCACCATCAGCTCTGTTAGACTTTTGTAAAACCTTCACGGTCGCTCGGTGGACCTAACCTTTAGCCTTCATCAAGCTGTTGCCTTTAATGGACATGGCTTTTTTTTTTTTTTTTGGTTAGGAGATGGCACAAATCTTTTCAGCCATCTTAGAAACTATAAAGCTGTTGCACAGTGGCCAGGTTGGAACAAAAAGCGTCCTTGGTGTAACCCTATCAAAGGAAATATTGTTCATACAACATCGCCGTGTTATCCTGAGCTGTCATGGGCCAAGAGAGGCAGAAAGACGGATACAGACAGATATATATGGGTAGAGATGTAGATATGGAGATACGTTCAGGTTGAATTTGTCCTATAAAATTTTGGCCTTCTACTTGCCAAAAAAAAAGCAAAAAATTGTTCTTCTTATTAAATATAAATTAAAGGATAAGCAATGGAGAACGGCTTGTTTTCAAATATTTTTTTTTTTCTTCTTTGAAACAGACGGTTCAATTCTCCAGCAGAAGCAAAGTTCAAGCTCTCATTTCCCATTGTACATTTCTGCGTTAGTGCCTGACAAAATAGCAGTTCATTCCTGGAAATCCTATTACTGTCCACACTCAAGCAGCAACTTTAACAGATACATCTGTTACCTGGCAGCTTCTTCCTACACAACTCCCACCTCTGAGAGTTAAAGCTTATAGTTTTAAAAGGAAAATTGAAATAGCCCAATTTTGAACAATGCACATTTGTTGGGGAGGGGAAGAAAAAGAGCACATGCCACTGTCAGCGACGAGAGCCTCCTCTCATCTTACATTCTGATCCGGACAGATATAGAAAACAGAGTGGTGCATTATCATTATCTTAGAGATGTTTATTTGGTGTGCGGACACTCAACCAAAGAACTAATGCAATCAGAAAGTTAAAATATATGGGCTGGAAATACAAATTCATTAGATGTACACAAAACGTATGCTGCAGTGGATCTGTCATTTAAATTAGATTTTGACAATTATATGGATAGTCTGGTTGAGATGATATATGATTTGCTCACTTTATCTGTGCCATGATTTAATTATTGCAAAAGACATGTAGAGTTAGGACCCTGTCGTTCTCTCATGGAGCGAAGCTGAAGTTGAGTTGGGCCTATCTTGCATACTTTGTGTTAGCTGCTTGAAGGATTTTTTTATGTATATGTATTTATATATGTATATATTCTTTTTATATGAAATGAATCTGTGCTTGCACCCACTGGAATTGATGCAAATCTTTCCGCTGACCTCAGCAGGGCTGGGCCTCGCTTTTTCCCTGCGCATCGCTTTCCAACCCTGCAAGATGCTCCTCGTGTGGAGACCGCGTGTTTCGCCGTTCAGGATCCCAAGCAGACAGTGAAGAGCCAGGTCCCCTCCAGGCTGCTCCCAGCCAAGCCCAGGTGCCTCGTATCCATGCTCAGCACAGCCATCCTCCACCTTCCCCATCCTGGGTCAGGAGAAGAAAAACATCAGGTCTCCATCCCCTCAGCTCAGAAAGACATCAGCTTGAGACGCTGTGGCGGCGGTGAGCTCAGCTGGACCATTTCTGACTTCTGGAAACATCTTCTCCCTCCCCAGCATCCTCAGAGGCTCACAACAGACATCATCAGCAACACATTGCCAATTACTGGTGTGTCATGGTGGAAGCGTGGCCAGCCCGACGTGGGGATCTCCAGACGCTCGTATGTCTCCTGGATGAAATCACTGCTCTGGTGCTAAGCGCTGCTGGTACTAAGCGCATCTCAGCTCCTGCGCTGCTGGGGGTGGCACCACCCTGCTCCACCTTCCTCTTGCCTGACATTTGTTAGCGGCATTTATTCATACTGTAAACATGGGCGTGTGCGTAAAAAATGCAGCATCAGGCGCGATCATTTAGGCAGACAAATGACGGGGACGTCTCTTCTCTGAACGTTGAATACGTATTAAAAAAAACCCCTATTAAAATGGAAACATGATTTGATAACTTCTTACAAATGCAGTAAATGCCACTTCTTACAAATGAACACTAGCAATCAATTTAATTTCTCAAATAAAATGATTAAATTGGTGTTATTGTGGAATCATTATTTTATTGCTAAAACCTTTTAAAATGTTAATTATTGTGCCCCTTGAAAAGCTTTCATCTTGCCTGACTTTGCTCTTACACAAAAAATGTCTCCTGGTTGTGACTTGTGAATTGAATGAAAATTCATGCTTTGCCTTTTCTCTCTCTCTTTTCTTTTAACACCTGCAACTATTCTCCTTGGCTGTAATATTTATATGAATTTAACTTTAATTTTTCTCTGCTTTCATCTTCTGAATTAGTCAGTATAAAGCATAGATCACTCCTTCTCTGCTGCTTTCCTGTTTATTTGCTTTAACAATAGATTCATTAACTAGATTTTGGTGCTCAAGCCATGCGGACACATCCATTTCAAAGGAGGCTTTAATGGCATTTCATATTTTTCTACATTAAGGAAGATTAAAGTATATTACAATACCCTTTACTGCTCTATTTTCTTCATTTTAGAAGTGGTCAGTTTTAAAATTTTTTTTTCCCCTTTCTTTCATCTGCAGTGTTCAATAAATTGTCCAGGCCCTTCAGATGATAGTTCCAGCAAATTGAGTTCTATATTACAACTCTGAACCATTGTTTAGCCCATCATCAGTCAGATAAAGCACTCCTATTCACACAGGACATCAAAAGAACAAATATATGTTCAAAGTGGCTAAAAAGATTACTGTGACTTGGATATATCATTTCGTTAATTGTTAGTGATTACTCTGCTAGTTTAGAGGTGGTAAATTTGCTGACTCTGAACTCGTGCTTGTGATGTAATCAGAGTGTAATATATAGATATTCATGGCTGGAAATTACACTATTCAAAAAGGGTCAGGTCTAGCATCTTCTAATAGCCAAAGGTGGACTAATAGCAACATTTTAATAAGAAGGAAGATGCAGACCGATGTCTTCATTTCACATGTATAGTACGTCGCAAAGTGCTCCGGAGAATTTCAGCCGTGCCGGTGCTGGGATGAATCAGATGATGATCACGGTGGGTGCCAAGCCAAATTCAGCCTTGGTGCGATTTGAGATTGGTTGGGTTGTACCTGGGAGGAATCTGCCCTGGGAGGAATCTGCCCTAGTCTGAATTGGGGCTGTTTGCTAGGTGAGAATGGCTAAAGTTAATGTTTTTGGGTACTCATCCTGCAGAGATTTATTCACACGTGTTTAATGCTCTACACTCCGAGCAATCCGTTGGAAATTGCTGGCGATATTTTAGGTATTTTAGTGACTCCCAACACCACAGTATCACAGTACCACACAGACCTAATATGTTTGTCCTCGCAGCTCCAAATGCAACGGAGAGGTATTTTAGAAGTGGGAGACAGAGATACAAAACCTGAGGCCCTCTGAGATACTGATGTGCCCACCTCCCAGCAGCTGGAGAGAAACGATCGAGCATCTGCCTCCGAGTTAAGGTCACAGCAGAGGAGGGAAAAGAAATGAGCCCATCTGAATTGCCAGTTCCCAGACACTCATGCTTCGTCCGCAATCACTGACATGTGAGTATCTCGATAAAAACATGCATATTTGCAGGATATAAAGTGAACACACGTGCATCTTGGAAGGCTCCTGCTCTTCGAAGGTGATTTCAGAAACCTTGCGGATGCACAAAGTTTAATATGAAATTTTGAATAGACGCTGCCTACAATTGCACGCTGCATTTTCTTTTCTCGTGTATTTTACCCTACATCGGGTAAAATGGAAAGGCAGCGCTAAGGATGCCTGATCATATGTGAGGCTGCTGGCTGGAAGACAGATTTTTACAACAGAACAATCGCAGGGTGTAGGTTTTAGGCAATAAGCAGGTAGCCTCGTTCTCTCAAAAGAAAAAAGAAAATAATGGAAAACTGTAACATTCATTTGGAGGCCTCAAAGGCATAAAAAACCCAATTCCAACTGTTATAGGTCCCTGCAGGAGTCTACAAAAGAACTAAGCTTTTTAAGTAAGAAAACTAGATTTTGGCCCAGAGGGCCCTGTCATTGCTGCTTAATAGATGAAACTCTTTTGATACAAATATGCTGTTTACTTCTCAGCTTCAGCTTTCATAAAATATAACCTTTTTATGATTTACGACCCCAGAAAAAGTGCAGGATGGATTTTTAGCTCTGAATTGGTTGAATGTCAACAAGAAAAATATAGATAACATATAGAAATAGCAGGGTGTTAATGCCACACAAAATGATGAAATTATTTTTGTTTAGAAAAGTTAAGTTTGTTCTTAAAGTTATTTGTGAGTGAAACTGAGGAAAGGGTTTGCTGGTAAAGGCACGAGAAGCTTTGCATAACGTTTCCTTTTTGCTTTAAGACAGCGTTGGTCTGCCTAGAAATTGTAAAACTGATGACACAGAATCCAGCTGTGACTTCAGGGAGGGACAGAGGGTGCAACGTGGCTGGTAGCCCTTCTGGCATTGGCCAAACTTACCTAAGTTTTGCCCTAAGTTCAGATTCAATTCTTTAATGACAAATTCAAGTTTAAAGACTCGTTCCAAAACTCAAGTTGTATCAATACTCTTATTACTTGTAGTGATTATTAAAATCAAACAGAAATGATCAGAAGTGACATAATCTATCTTCCTGTATTTGCCCAAGTTATTATTTTTTTCCTCTTGACGACCATATTGATGCCTATAGACAAGTTGTAATATATAGACATGTTTTAATATATTGGTCAGTGATTAAAAAGAAGCACAAATAAAATGTTGGTGATGTGAAATGAAAACGAAAGTATCAGAGCTTTGAAGACTGAGACAAAAATGTTCAGATGAGGGAATAACTGTTGCCAAGAGGATTGCACGCATTTTCTTTTTTACGGTTTTCCGCTTTGTGTTATCTATTTTGTAGCTTCTTTGCTTAACGTTAGCGGTGTGCTTGTTTTCAGGTGGTTTTTCTCATGTTGTTTGTGAACCTGCTGAACAAAAAAAAAAAAGTTGATTTTTCTGGATGCTTGGGGAAATAGCCTGATCCCAGACAAATTGCCCAGGAAGTCTCTGAAATGACTTAGCCTGCCACAGAGGCAAGGTTGTAAAAATTGAAAAGGTTTTCACTTTTGACTCTTCCAACTATTGCAGAAAGAGACATTTGCTAGCGTATGGTCTCTGAAAACTGTCACCGAGCAAATTAAAATAACAAAAATATCCATCTGTGAACCCCCACACATCCAGATTTTCTGCCCTGCTCTGTCACAGGGTATCAATCAGCCAAGGTACGTACGGAGGGCTCGGCAACAGTGGCCGCCGGGAGGGCCAGGCGGCTGGTACTCAGCAGCTGCAGGGTTTTTACAGAAAATGTACACAAGTATTGGTGCTGGAAAACACCGTACTCCACCGATCTGGATGCTCCCCCCTCATGTATTACAGAAAAGAGAAAAGGAGAATGAAATGAATAGAAAGGCATGGGAAAAACTTGTGGAAAGGCATGGGAGAAGCAATGCTGCTGGAGTGTTATCTGTCCTGCCCAGTTACTTACACATCTCTGGAGCCTTTTCATAGGGTCTGAGGATAGGAAAACAACCTGGAGCACGGATTCCTGAGCCCTTGGTGCGGGAATGGCCTGAGGGACTAGGTAGGTATCTGCAATAGCCAGGCCAAGGCTATCCAGGACAAGATTTTCTGCCTGAGACTTGTAGGTGGCCATGGAAGGTCTGGGATCCTGTCCCAGAGCGGGGAGTCAGGCAAGAGCCCTGTGAGCCCAAAATCTTAGTTATGAGGGCTTGACTTTCCTATGGTTGGTTGAAGTAAGCAGGATGAGCTGACTCCTCTCCTAAAAGACTCAGTCTCTTTTGGATATCACTCACCTATGCACAGACAAGCCAGGCAGCCGCTAGTCTTTTACGAAAAACTTGAAAATATTGCCCTTGACCTAGCCTTCAAGTTGGAAGAACCAAAAAGACGCAGCTTATATTGTTATTGAACATGCTTTGACAGGCTTTCAAACAGCAGTAGCCAGTCAACCTCCAGAAGCTGGACAGTGTGGCACAATTTATGGTGTATTTTCCTGCAAGTTCCTCAAGGCACCTTACAACAAAGTAATGAAAAGTCGGCATAGCTCACCCATAACTTCCAATTTAAAAGAACAATTATTATTCTTAGTGCAGATAATAGCTATAGAACATTTTTTTTTTTTTTTTTTGCAGAAGTGCTTCCTGGTTTAAAGCTTTGGTGAAGCCATGCCAGGAATCTGAAAACTGTTAATTTTGCAGATAGCCTCAGCACAACTCCATGAGCATTGGTGGTGTGACAGGAGAGAGGTCCTGATCAGGGTCCTTGTTTCTATGCAGCTCATCTGTGGTTAGAGTCATAGAATCATAGAATCATTAAGGTTGGAAAAGACCTCTAAGATCATCTAGTCCAACCGTCAAATCTGTAAATCTGTCATGGAATCCAGTCCTCACCTTTAGCTGGTGATGGCTGTTGTGGATCAGCTCCTTGGTTCCCCAGGCCAGAGGTGCTTGGCAGGACAGTGGTGAAAGATCTCCAGATGCTGACTGCTCTGGCTCGCTTGCCACAGGGAACACTCCCCATGCATCACACTGTCAGCTTCTTGGGCACAATCAAAAGCCTTTAGGCTGTGTCTATGTTTTGTAGCACGTATTTTGAACTGTGAAAAAAGCAAGCAAAAATATGTCCTTAAAATACACCCCTGAAATACACAAATAAATGAAGAGATGCCGTTAATTGCATACTGGGCAACTTGAAACCTTAGGGCTATTTTTCCTCTTTATTGACTTCTGAAAAGCCTGTTACNGACCTCTAAGATCATCTAGTCCAACCGTCAAATCTGTAAATCTGTCATGGAATCCAGTCCTCACCTTTAGCTGGTGATGGCTGTTGTGGATCAGCTCCTTGGTTCCCCAGGCCAGAGGTGCTTGGCAGGACAGTGGTGAAAGATCTCCAGATGCTGACTGCTCTGGCTCGCTTGCCACAGGGAACACTCCCCATGCATCACACTGTCAGCTTCTTGGGCACAATCAAAAGCCTTTAGGCTGTGTCTATGTTTTGTAGCACGTATTTTGAACTGTGAAAAAAGCAAGCAAAAATATGTCCTTAAAATACACCCCTGAAATACACAAATAAATGAAGAGATGCCGTTAATTGCATACTGGGCAACTTGAAACCTTAGGGCTATTTTTCCTCTTTATTGACTTCTGAAAAGCCTGTTACTGAGGAAGGTTTTAAGCACGTGGTTGAAGTTTAGTGTGTTGTTTAAGTGCTTACCTGAATGCCTCCATTCATTTTTCCATTAGTCAATCAGTCAATGTCTGCACAGAGCTTTGCAAAATGCCTTGGAGAAGGAGGAGGAAGGGAGGCAGACAAAGATGGCCATCCCCTAGATGTTCTAAGTTACTTGGGAAGCAGACAAGGAAAATATTTGCTTGAGGGGATCTCCAAAAGCACCAGAACAAGGGAATGCTGAAGAATTAAATTTGTTTTGAAACTTGCTGTGCAAACTTGTTGGAAGCAGAGCTTAGAGAATCCCCAAATTTGTCAGACTGGTGCCTGCTCAGCTGGCCAGCTCAAGAAAATAACCTTAGAAATGGTCTCTAGACTGAGAAATGGCCAGCCTGGGTCACTCTGAGGCGTTATACAGGCTTTATGTAGACAACCTGACTCCCCTTTGACTTCCCACTGTTTAGGGCAACAGTCTAACCATTATCACTATTAAAACACAGCCTCAAGAAGCTTTTCACTTGTATAATTTTCAATAACATGCATCATTGCTTTTATTCTGCCAATCTTTAGACCTTAACCTTACTTCATCCCCCAGGTTGGAAGACTCCATGACCCCCAGTGAGTTTGGCTGTGGGTAAAGACCATTGGGAGGTCAACACCTGCCTTTGAAGGCCTCCTGAAACCCTCAAAGTTTGCCTGGTCAATGAAGGAGCTGGAAAGAAGAGACTTCAGACAGCTATCTGGGGACAAGTTTGTTAGAGTATTGCTGCAGCTCTTAAGGTAAAGCATATGTCTGCAGTTGGGTCTTGGAGATGATAAGGGCAGAAAGCTTCAGCTAAAACTAGCTTAGAAACATTAATTTCCGTTGGGAACACTCTTTTTGAACTTTTCACTGCAGCTGTTTCTCATAGATTGATCTCTTCCTTGAGTGGATATATTAGGGACAATAAATAAGTACATCTATTCCGTTCTATCCTATCTCGCTGAAGAGATGTCGGTGACAATTAATATATTTCTGTATGTTTAAATGTACCAGTCCATCTGATCTGCTCTCCTGCCTTTGTTAAATGTACAGACATATTAATGGGACATTATAGTCAGCAGCAATATGTATGAAATCAGATTGCATTCAACCTGGAAATGACCTACACCGTGAACACTATAAGCAATATATTTTCATATGTATCAGCCTTAGAGCTGTATAACCAAGAAGGAATTCAGCAGCAGGGTGGTTTATACCTGCATGGGTGAGAGAAGGAAAGCAAACGTTACCTGTTCCTTTCAGGGGTAGTCCTGCACCTGGTCCCAGCCTTCCTTAGTCACCTCGCATCAATGTCTTTCTCCCAAGCAGACTGAGGCTCTTTTTGAGGTTGGTTGGGGACTATTTTTGAGGAATGTTTTAAGAACCTGTGGTTTACTTGAAGTTATACATAGGAAAATGGAGTAACTGGCCATTGCAAGACTTTATCGATGGAGGTGCTGTAATCAAAGTCAGGATCGGACGTCATTCTCGGTAGATACTCAGTTCATCCACAAGTTACTGGCAGAGAGCAGGATTTAAATGGTATGCATAGTCCCGTAGCCTGTAGGGAATCAGGTGATGTAAAACTGTTTCCCTTTGATCCTAGTATCAGGTACACATCTGACCTTGTAAGTTTGGCAGGTGGAGCAGGTGACCCTTTCTGGGGTTTGCGTGGAAGAGTTGCAGGAGAAGTTCCCACCTTTCATGTCATTAGGAACTCGTCATAGTCAATTCAACCAACCTTTGCCAAAGTGCTCCCATCGTCAGAATTGCCAGCTGCTGTGGTGGGTGCTGATATTTATGCCAAAAAAGGTATTTCACCTTTCCTTCGGTCCCTTTCTTTATTTGCTCTTTTATGGTTTATAATATTTTTCCCCCAAAATTATTACAAGGTTGCTTTTGATAAGGAAAAAATCTCTGCTTAATAAGGGCGCAGCTAAAATCTTGCATCTAAATACTGAATGCCAAATGGCAAACCTGGTGGTGTGATTCATTGGTACTAGGAGTATTCGTTTTTCTTGGCAGACTCATTTAGCTGAAGGCACTGTGCTTATGTCCTGCTCGATGGCCTTTGGATAAAGTGAATTTACTTTACTTGTCTACTTTGAAGACTAGAAATTTGGTAGTGTTTCATTTTCAGGTAGAAAAGCAAAGAACTGTTCAGATATTCTCTTGAAGCTGTCCTGAAAAGTGGCTTATAATGACAGAATCATAAAGGTCATGTGCTATTTTCTTTCCATAAATCTGGCAGTGGAAACATTACAGGTTTTCCTGGTCTTTATCCTCTCTTTTGCCACAATGAGGGTGTCAGATTGTTTTTGACTCCCTTGAAATCCTAAATATTGGAAATAAATTGCAGAGCACAGAAAAGCCCTGCTGCAGCTCCTTGTTGTTAGAGACTGGGGCTGGGAATCGCAGCTGGCAGGAAAGTAGGCTTGATGCAACATGAACACCTGCAGAAGATCCTCACGTTCCATTGGAAAAGGTTCCTTACACTGCTAGGAATGCGAAGGATGACAAACCCTCTTATAGCATCAAATACAACAGGGGAAAATAAAATGGATATAAAATTAAGTCTTGAATTTTTGGTGCTAGCCCCTACTGGAATAAACTGGAAGTTCTTGGAGCGTGTGATCTGCTAAATCCCTGTGACCCAGGAAATCCTGTAACCAGTTCCCATGGAGGCACTAGAAAAAACAAAAGAAGTGGATCTGAAATACAGTCATGAAAGAGAAGACATTCAGTTATAGGGCCACAACTTCATCTCCCATCTGTAGACCACATGCTACTCTGCAGCCATTTGCTATGGGTCTCTTTAGACTGCGGTATGTGTAAAAGGAGGACTGTATAATGACCATGCACACAAAAACTGAAATCCTGACTTCAGGCACAAAGCATTTTTCATCTAAGTCTACCTGAACTGCTGACTGGACTCAGCTACTGGAAGAAGCTGCAAACTGACATAGCTATGTGGCTGCTGGATCAACTCAGGAGGTAAGCAGAGGAGCCTATATCTGTTTGCTCAGGGACTATGTATTTTCCTTGAAGAATGACTGGAAAATGAACTGATGGCTTTGAAAACATTGCTCTTAATATCTGTCAAAAGTCCATATAAAATAAACTGAGCTCCTTGTTCTGGAATCATGTCTCTTTTTTTTCCCTAGCTTAGAGCTATATTTTTTTCATAAGAAGAGCTGGGGTATACAAGGGAGTGAGCATGGAACAAGGGTGGAGTTTGAATTTCAAGCGTGATAATGATGCCTCAGTAATTCCCAGTTTAGATACTCTACTATTGCCCTAGAGGTGTCTTTGTGCAGTTTAGCATCATGCACTCCCCAAAGGAGCTGGAAGGAGCGATTGGAGCGAGGGTGTCCGTAGAGTGGGAGGAAAGAGCCCTGGAGAACGAGCTGTTCTGCAAGAGCTGCTTGGGATTATTCCTCCAGACAGACAATTTCTAAATCTGGTTTTCCCTGAGTGTTGAGACTACATTTGTGGCTGGTTGTGTATATGTGAGTGAGTGTGAGTAAACGGCTTTTGGCAAGCGGACAAGCACCGTTGTTTATCCCAGACACAAACCTGGCCAGGAGCTAGGGTTTCATCACGTGTGAGTTCATGGCCATGACCGTGATGCCTGCCAGATTTATAAACTTATTGGTCAGAGATGGGACTGGATCGTTAATTAAAGGTAGTAACTGTGACTGATCCTGTAAAATACAGCATATGTTTGCGTTTTTAGGACTGTTTGACTTTTTTAAAAGTTGTGGCCTGGTTACAAGTCAATTTGGCTCAGTGTCCAGNTATTCATGTGAACTTGGTTAGTGATGAAGAACTAAATTAATCTGGAATCTTAATTGATATTTATGAAACTGTGTTATCTGATGTGATATGTTCTCATAAGTAAGCATGAATGCAGACCTATGTTTCGTTTTGGCGGAGATGTCCTATATTTGTCTCTTGTTCTTACTTTTTCTGTTTTTCTGTGCTCTGTCATGTGTCCATAGTTTTGATGTACCTAAATTCTCTGATTCTCTGATTCTTTGCTTGTATAATCGTTCATGCCTGAGGGTGCATAAGTCCGTAAAAGCTAACATTTTTGACCTGGCAGTATGGTGTATATAATTCGCATACATCTCCATAAAGAGGTATTTAATGATATAGGGGCAGTACCTAAATTCTTGGAAGAAAATGAAGTGTTATGGTCATTCCCAAGAGAATCACACTTATTTAATACCAACAGTGAATCTGGTCATTTTTTTTTGATGACTGTTTTTGAGCCAAAGCAAACATCCCAAAATATTTACTCATGGAACAAGTCCAGGTGAACTGCACAATCTGTCTGAGGGTTTTGCTTTATGTTCTTGAGGATCAGTTACACCACCGGGTCACAGGATAGGCTTTGGTGGTGTTGTAGATACTGTTAAACTCTGTGTCACCATCAGTGTGAATTACAAATTTGCAACACAGCCAGAGATGTGTCTGTTTTTGTTTTTTTAAACATTTCCCCCACGTTTGTAAAAATTAGGCAATGCTTTAATGTGAAATCATCGTTAAGGCTTTCTTAATGAAATTGGTATATATTACCTGTGTTTCATGACTACAAGTTCATTCCTGATGGTGAGCTAATACAAAGCGCAAGACTCTTCTGTTGATGTATTTGTTGACCTGGGGAACACTAGGCAAGGTCAACCTTAGCTAAATCCTCCACATGATTACCACATCTGGTGTCACTAATTGGCATTTTAGCAAAGAGAGCATGGATAGGTTTTACTCCACTCCAAAGCTGTAAGCACCATTTTATCAGAAATGGTACCACAATGGTATCCTTTCGAGTGCTGGCATACCCTGCTCCTCATGGCTAACCGAGTCAAAACCAAGTTTCTGCGGAATAATTACAGTTTAAGCCTTGCCAGTTTGTCTGTGCCTCTCACTCTGACGAGTGCAATGGAGCATTAGTAAATGAGATTAAAGCAGTCAATGGCTTACAGATTTCTCCCGTTCTTTTGCAGCAATATCCTGGAAATTTTCGGTTTATTTAAGACAATTCCACAGCTCCCTTATAGAGTAACTGGCAATGCTGCTATGGCAAAATAGACAAATAACTTACCCTGAGAATTTCCAGTTCTCTTCTGTTGTTGTTTTTTCCAGTTGGCCTGAGACTTACAATCACCTGCACACCGGAGCAAACAAGCATCTTGCATGTATTTACTCTCTCTCGCAAGCATTTGCAGTTTGAGGTTTCTAGAGTAACTTCAGCTCAGACAGGGTTTTTGTTCTCTTTGCAGGGAAGTGCTTAACTATGGACCTGAATCTGGGCCTTACAGTAGAAACAATATATATATAAAGGAAATACTGAGAAGAGTAATAAAGAGCAATCTTCCTGTGAGTAAATAAAAATTACAAAAGGAAACAATAATCAATACATTTTACAGTTCAAGAGTTCAGCACATGCTGTTTCAGTACAGTACAATGGATAGGCGGCATCCATGGATTATGAATTCCCACGTTTATGTGGAAACAGAAGTAAATAACTGAAACAAGAGTCATGTTGCAAGAATGTAAAACCAAGCTGGACTTAATGGTGTGCTATATTTAAAAGAGTGATGTGGTCCGAGGAGTATTCACTTTATCTTTTCCTTCAAGCTTGGCTGCCTGCAACCTGCCAGGACCAGCTAATTCAAAAGAAACCATTTTTCTCTATTTCAATCACCAATAAAATACAGTATGCATTGCACTTTGTTGCCCTGAATCCCAGAGCCTGGCGTTACCAAACGGCAATGTATTATGGACGTAAATTAATGGTGCTTCTCATTTGAGCTGGGAGAACCATTACTTGGACCAGCTTTAGGGGAAGGGCAGGGCGGTGTGGTGATGCCATATACTCTTGCAATAATTTTTTGGAGGGAACAGATGGCTGGAAGCTTCATGCCGTCTTGTAAAACCTTTTAGCTTTATGGGTCGGATGCAGAAACACTGTCAGAAGCCTGGTCTTAGGTCACCTATTCAAAATCAGATCTTGTGTATGCTCCATCACGTCTCCTCCTTTCCCAACTTGCTTCTCACTCTTTCCCTGCTTCTCACGCTGCTGTTGCTGAACTTATCAATCAGGGACTGATCTCCAGCTTTGGTCCCTTTCATCTTTCCATCCGTGTAAGAGGACCAATTTAATGGGGCCATTAGTGATTCCTCTAAGCGAGAAGGATCTTCCAGAGGGTTTGAAATAGTGCAATTGGCTTCCGATCTTGCCTACCATGAATGTTCTTGTGCAAGCAACACACAAAGGGTCTACTCATTCCCAGGAGGAAAGCAAGGTTGGATGGACCCGATGTCATCTGGAAGCAAGGGGTGCAAGGTGGGTTGCCCTGATGCTTCACCATGATGAGGAGCAAATGTTCAACAGGATTTTGGTCTGGAAAGGCTGGTCAGTGAGCCTGGGTTTCGTATAACTAAAAATCTCATTACCACAGGGTTGTGGGCACCTCACAAGAGAAAAAGCTGAAATCCTGGTTTGGTTAAAATGTTCCTGTTGTCAGGGATGGATCCATTTTGCTCTAGCTGATTGTCTTGTTCCAAACCGAGGAGTCTCATGCATAATGTGGACTTTGATTTGATGATACATGTCCTGTTTTCCAGGGTAGCATGTGCTTTATCCAATAAGGGCTATATCTTCTCACACATTAAGGGTCTGGGCTTGTACATCATGTCTATGTGATAATGCAATCCAGGACATTATATATGAAAAAAAATTTTGACATAGATGTACTTTCTAAAACCTATATTAAAAAAGCTATAATTTAGAAAAATAGTTCTTGCAGTGTCACGTTAAGAATGAACAATTTTGAAGAAAAAACACAAAAAGGATAAATTTTGAGTGCTTGGCATTGTCAGACAAATATCATTCCTATAATCTTCATCAAAATCAATCTTATACAGATAGTAACAGTTGTGCCCTTGTTCTAATATAGTAGAGCCATTTTGTTAATTTCCCTGTATTTTGCGAGGTGCATGGAAAATACGTTTTATGAGCAGGTGCTCTCTTACTTTATATAGGAAGTATTAAATTTGATACCACTTTCCTTTAATAAGACCAGATAATGGCACAAAATCTGAATCTATTATCACAAGGAAGAAAGTAACAAGGACAGAAAACGAAACAAATGTAATTTTTTTCTTATTACAACATTCACATCTCAAACTTGTGGAGTGTCTGTGCTTTACTTTATAATAACTACCGTGACTGCATAATACTGGGATAGATATTGTTTAAAAAAAAATCTCTGATAGCCTATTCAGGGCTGTGCCTTTGTGTTCTCGTGGTAGCCCATCTCTTTAAGTAGTTTGAGTTGAACAACTACCCAGCAGGTGAAAAAATGTTCTGCTACTAGCACATGGCAATCTTTCATTAAATGGTTACCAAATAATCCTATATAGTAGTGCGAAAGGAATGCATTTCTACCTGCTGGCAGATATCTTTACAAAACGCAAGGTAACAGTATTGTGTGGATATAGGATGATGCTTGCAATGAAACTGTGTGCATTTTCTCCGGTTCCTCCTCTTCCCCAGCAGCATTTTCATATGCTATGAAAATCAGCCAGCAGAACTAACGCAAATGACACAGTAAACATGCAGGCAATGATTTTTTTTTCCAGTGCATACAATATTAGCCATTAGCCTGCAAGCAACGCTGTTGCATTCCTATTTAGGGTAATTTTCACACTAATATGGTATACGCAAGCCAGATCTCTCACCAGAATGAAAGCGGTTTAATGGCTGAATTTAGGCAAAGAAAAGAACTCTGGTAGTAATCACCAGATTTTGCTTTCAGGAGTGACACAAATTTGTATTCTACATTTTTTATGGGAAAATAACAAAGTTCCTTCATCTGCTGAAGTGAATGAAACTTACGTGAAATTAAAAACAAATATATGTGAACAATATTTTGTGTTTGAAGTTTACTGCTACAACAGTTTCTTCTCCATATGTGTGAGAAATGTTATTTTGTAAGGTCTTTAATTTTAAATTCCTAAGAAGAAATCAATAGAAATGTTAGCCCAAGTGATAAAAAGTATAGTTTGCTCCTGCAATGCATAAGATTTGTGCCAAAGAGTCTACAGAGTCCCCAACACAGTCCTTCTGTGCTCTTACTTTATTTCTTAATGGAGTCTTAGTGCCTGACAAGGTTGCTTGAGGCGATCCCGGATTCTGGCCCCTGTAGCCAGATAAACCCTCCGCAGCAAGCCATCCCTGTTGAAAACTGGACTTTAAGTCCTGGTGCTTTAACCCCACTCCTTACTGCTGCTGGTTGGGCTGGACCTGCAGGATCAGTCCCACTTGCACCTGAGTACAGCCCTTGGCTGTAGCAAAAATGTTTGTCTCCCTCTCCTGACTTTCATATTCACAAAACATCCAACATCCACTCTCTGCAAGGTTGCAAAGCGAAGCTGGATGCCCTGAAACTGTAGTAACCTTGATCCGTTTAACCATCTACCCAAACATTCAAAGCTGGTGTCTTTCAAAAAGAAGCAAATCAATTAAGAAATATGGGAAACAAAGGAAACGTAAGAAAAAAAATCACGCCGATGCTGAGAACTTCAACATAAAGTTTTATCCCTTATGAAATTTGGGCTGACTGAGTTATTACCTCTCAAAAAACCAGCATTCATAATGGAAATCCTGACAGAGCCTTAACTACGGCTGTGTGAGTGGCACAGCTATAATTAACTCTGCCTTCAGACGCCTTCCATTAATATTTTAAGGATTTTTAATTAAAATAATTGTATTAGTTTATGAAAAATACTCTCTCCCTCAAGTTGTTTAATACAGAAAATATTCCAAACACATTCCTTTTTTTTTCTCTCTCTCTCGCTTTCTAATTCCCATCTGCACAACAGGTTTCCTCCTTCCCTTCATTTTATTCCATTGCTAGGTCCCCATAGTTTCTCCCCAGACCCTCAAACATGATGGTTTTCCCCTTTGATTTTGTGTCTTCTCGTGTTTTGGAAGCTCTGTGGGGTAAAGCCCGTATTTATGTTCTCTGAATCGTTCTGCCCCTTGCTCAGAAGCTCATCCTGGTATCGAACATCTGGGGTTTTGCACAGCTGCCCATCCATCCCTCCAGCAGCACGTGCCGGCTCTGCTCTGGGGTCTGCACTGGCAGCCTGGGCCTTTTGGGGCAGAGAGAATGTCTTGGCTTTTCTCATAAAGCTTGGAGAACCTTGCTCCATGAGAGCTCTTTCCTTCTCAGTTCACTCAGTGGAGGAATCATCACTGGGTTTATGGCATGGAGGCGAGGTGGCATTGGCAGGCTTTCTCCAGGATGCCCTCAGCCCTGGAAGCAACCTCTCTCCTCCTTGGTTCTCCTTGGCACCACCTAAATCTCCTGTGCTCTGTTAGAGAAATAGATCTACTAATAACGACCATGCAAAGAAGTTGCTTGTGTTTTAAATATTAGTGGTTATTTCTTTCCTACCAACCTACAAACCCATGATTTTTAGCTTGACGTTTGCCATTTTTACTAATTCAAATATGACTGGAACTCAGAATATGCCTTTAATATTTAACTTACAAACAAGACCATATGGATCATCTTTGGTGCAGGCGGAACAAAGAGAAGGTTAGCTATGAGAAGTGATATTTTGTTTTGGAAGAAAAGGTTCGTGCAGCCGGAGTCTTCAGGAAACTCTGCATTCGACTTTTCAGTATATCACTAAAATGGTGCTAAACCAACATCACACTGCTGACACGTACGTGGGCAAGTGAAACACTCACAGGCACGTAATAAATTGCACCAGTACATAATAAATCTATTTCTCATATACCTACAACCTGTACAACTTCTCATACAGATAATACTTCAGTATATGATAATTTATGGAGACAACACTTCTGATACATAAAACTATTTGTACACAAGAAAAAGCCCAATGTGAATAATTTAACCGACCACTACAAACTGATATAAAGCAGTCCCCGCCATCCAAAACAAATGAGACCCCATACAGACGCTTTTATTGACTTATACTTGAATTCATTTCATCTTTATTTTATTTCAACTCTACCTTAAATTTTTTTTTTTTTTTTTTTTTGTAATCCTCGGTCCAGAATATGACATGGGTAACTTTGAGCAGGCTCATCATTTGAATAATCAGCCATTTAGTGACATGTCTAGTCCTGTTTAATGACTGAATCTGTAAAAGTATGACCTCAAGCACTGGTTAACTTTAAAATAGCTGTGCCCACTGCATGACATAGCCAACAGGAAGCCATTAGAGCTCCAGCAATTACCATTTACATCCATCGACGAAGTCCCTATTTTATTTTAATCTGCTTAAGTACATTTTCTGCACGAGGTTAAAATATAAATCCCTTCTCCTGAACAAGACTGGTTTTCTGGCTGACTTGAGAGCACAATTTACAACTGATTTAATTTGTTCTTCACAAACATTCCTAATGACATTACCCTGGTGCATATACTGACTGCCTCCTCTTATTCCATTAACTCCCAAATCGGGTTTAAAGACCATATTGATGCTAGATGTTATTATGGGTGATTATCAAAACAACAGACAATGGGGCAAAGTGTTTACTAACTGGTTTATATATAATTTCTGTAATAACTACAACAGATGGTAATGCTACAAACAATAAATCAAGCTTTTCACTGCTGAAATAAATTGGCAGCCTGCAGTACAGAAATGCTGTATGTAACTATATACAGATGCTTCAGTCATCAACTGTATTGTTCATCTTATTAGAAAATGGGTCTGTTACTGCTATTACAGGAAATCTTTCCATTTGCAATTACAAATGTATATTTTCAATTAAAATTGTTTTTAACTGCCAAACTGGTTTAAGTATACTTTAACCTTTATTACAAATAGAGTTATCACGTACTGCCAAACTGGTTTGAGGCATTTGTTTGTGTCTGTGGAAGTTCCTCCTCAAATTGGGTTTCCACTCCGTAAATATATTTCTGCCCTTCAAGAATCCTCTGGCCAAAAGGCATTTGCCGTAACTTTAGGAAGTTAATTCAATAGTAGCTGTGTAAAAGGATGCTTTATTCGACAGTGCTTAAAACAGTATCAAACCTGCAATTAATTCCATTCACTTTTCTTTGTAGTAATTTATCAAAACATTTGTCTCTCTACACTGTCTTCTTTCCAGCTCCTTTGTGGGGAGCTGGTTCCATGTCTTTGTACTCATGTCACCCTCTTCTGGTGCTTCAGAGCTCCTGGGCTGCTGGCAGACACCCCATAGCTGCTCTACCGGTGACTTTGGTGTAGAAGTTTTGGTCCTCAAGTTGGGAGCAAACGATGGCAAGCTTCAAGGATCTGCAGTAGTCTCGTAGGAACCACAGGATTGTTTGCCCCTTCAGAAATTTTATTACAAATGAGACTTTTATTACAATTCCAACAATGGGTAGGATTTTTAGTGTCTTTCCCCATTTTACGGATCCTTTGAATTGCTCTTTGCATAAAGGTAGGGCCATGAAAGGAAGATGGAAAGAGTGAACACGTCATGTTTTCACAAGCAAGCTTGCAACTGCGAACCAACTGAGACTATACCCTCCAGGTGCCTAATTTACACCGATTTTTAATTTGTTTAACACCATCCACTGCTGAGAAGATGATTTTGAAAATTGCTTTAAGTACCTAGGAATTTATTTCTATTTACAAACATAGGTGTTGTCTCACATTTATCAGTCACAAACTTTTGGTCTAGATTCTGCTCCCTGATCTCCGGTGTGTCTTTGTGCAACGTTATCCAAACATCCCGGCTTTGCAGGTGCATTTGGAGCGCTCATGCTCTATGAAATCCTTTAAGAAGTTGGGACTTGAGGGTTATAGAAATGTGATGCATCTCAAAGACACCTGAGGTCTCATGTCAAAAAAAGATAAAAAGGGTAAAAAAAACCCCCAAAAACACAAACGTGTCGAGCATTGTGTCAGAGGTGGGACACACAACAAGACAAATAAAATATTTGTCAGAATATTTTATTCTAAGGGGGCCTTTAGGAAAGATAGGAACAGTCTTTTTAGCAAGGCCTGTGGTGACAGGACAAGGGGTGATGGTTTTAAACTAAAGGAGGGCAGATTTAGGCTGGATAGAAGGAAGAAATTTTTTACCCTGAGGGTGGTGAAGCACTGGCACAGGTTGCCCAGAGAGGTGGTGGAGGCCCCATCCCTGGAAACATTCCAGGTCAGGTTGGCCGGGGCTCTGAGCAACCTGATCTGGTTAAAGATGTCCCTGCTCACTGCAGGGGGTTGGACTGGATGGCCTCTAAAGGTCCCTTCCAACCCAAAGCATTCTGTGATTCTATGATTCAAAATTAATTGTAATGAATCATTCATGAATAATCTGTGAACAGAAACATGCTGCTTTTTCCCCAAAATAATCGCATAATAATTTCAAGGAGCGAATTAATCCATGAAAGTCGTGATTGCTTTATGAGAAATTGATTAACAAGAAGATAATTGACATTTGAATTAACTTTTCAGGAGTAGTCAGAACAATATATTAGCTCTTTTACATAATTTTTGGTCTACCTGTGATCTCACTAATAGTAGCTGGGCTTTGGTGTAGCTGTTGGCCTCAACAGATGTCTGCATAAAAGAGGTAAAAATGCCGCTTTACTGGTTGATCTCTGTAAGTATGAAGGAAGAGTTTTATTTCTCATTCTAATAGGGTGAGATAGAAGTGAAATGAACTGCCCAAAAGCTGGTTGCTGACAGATATTGAATCCAGACTCCTGCACCTTCAACTCATTTAAAATGAAAATTCCCGTAAAGAAACATCTTTGATAACTTCAGCTTTTAAGGTTGCTTTAGCAGGAGCCCAAACACATGCCCCGTGGATGGTGTCACTCTCAGACTGCCAGGAATGGAGGTGATGCCTGCTCTCTCAATGACTGCAATGGTGGGAAAACATCAGATGGGGTGGCTTGTCTTCTGCACGTGGAGTAGGTGTTTGCTCAGGTCCAGACCTGAAGCTCAGACCCAGACCTGAAGCTCAGACAAGTCTTGGGGGCATCACCAAGAACCGGCTTGGAGCCCGGAAGTGAATTTTATGGGGCATCAGCCGTGCATCCTCCACTCTTGTAGAGGATGAAGGGGCAGTAGGAGCCACCATGCTGTCTACTCATACCTCTTCACGGCTGAAGGCAGCACGAATCTGGACGTGACCTTCTGCTGCCTGTGCCACAAGCTCAGGAGGCACAGTTGTTTGCCCTGGCTTCGTTTCTTGCCTCCTGTTGCCTGGAGAGTCACCTAGTTGCCGGAGGTTGCTGCTGGATGAAGAGGGTTTGTTGTGTGACAGCAGTCTGCAGGATAACTCCCACTGGAGAGCATCAAACACAGCACAAAACACTTCCTCTGCTACCGTTACACGTACGTACGCACAACGCTGGACGAACACAAAAGATGCAAATTATATATGGTGTATATAATAAAGACAAAAAAATACATTCCCAGCATTATAAAGATCTTTAATTAGAATCCTGCAAAGGTGCAATCTGATTATTTGCTAATTGCCTTTCCATATTTTTTCAGGGCCTCACAAAGCATCGGGGATACTAAAGAGCAAACAGTGCTTTAAGGCCACGGTACAATGTGACAACAGTGATAGATATGCTAATTTCTTCATTCACTCCACTTCACTTCTTTTATTCTTTCCAATTAAAGCAAATGCTACTGAAACTGTAATTAAGCTAGTGCCGTAGCCCTGATTGCCTGCTGTTTTAATGAAACCCTATTGATTTTTCTTTTATTTCTAATGGCCACACATTGCGTTCAATGGTCAAACACATGGATGTTACAATGCGCGGCCAAACTTAATTTTTGTTCTCTAAAAGGGTGGCCTTATCAGAAGGAATATCAAAAGAGCTATTTGTGTGAGGCCTCTATAGGTTTTCCTCTATCTGCCTGAAGAGACGCACTTTGAGCAAACATATTACCATTAAAAAGAAATGAGTTACATTTTGTAGAGAATAAAAATTACTAGTAGTCTCCTGTAGTTGCCGTAAGTTGCGCATACATTTGGCATATTCATGATTCCCAGCATACTTTTAAGTTTTATTATTTTTTATAAAAAAATCTACCTGGCAGAGAACGTGGGGAACATTATATCCTCTCTGCAAGATATTATAAATCACACCAGCAATTTAAGATATAACAGGCTATGAGCACTTCCCGATTTGTTGATAATTTTATGGAAGAATTCATTTTCACTGGTAAATTTCACTGAATTATTTTCTGGTTTGCCTGGAAGTAGTGAAAAAGATAAGGTAAAGAAAAACTCTCTTAAAATCCCATAAAACACACAGTATACCTATAAATTTATTATTCACCAATTGGATTGCTCAGCTAGGGAATTAGGTATTTAACTGGGTATAGCTTTTCTGTGGCTTCAGACTCGCACTGGGGAGCCAGTGTGTACAAATCAGTGCACTGGAAGAAGGCACCAAGTCTCACCACCGCAAACGAATCTATCCAGCCTCTCATAACACACCGCAGCAGAAACTCTGCGTGCGCTAGGCACGTCTGCAGGAAGATTGAAGATTTTAATTCACAAAACATGAATATATGTGACCCCTTTCCAGTTTTGCTTGAGGAAAATAAATGATAATAAGGAATCATGGTTTCCTACCATTCCTTATCTAAAAATGTTTCTCTTATGACTGCTGCAGAAGATAAACTGTAATCACATTCAGGATACACAAAGTCAGCAGCCAGCTTAGCCAATGCACAAAACATGCATGAGCTAAGGCCCTGATCCATCCTGTGTGTGCTGAAAGGCAAGGTTTTTTTTTTTTCCTACATTGGTTCAACTTTAATCAAACATTCACATTTTTTCCTGGACCGTGGCCACAATTTGCTGATCCTCACAATCCCTTAATCAGCATCTCTAAAGCACAAATGGTGTGTTAGAGTGTTGGCAATCCGTGGGGGGAAGCACCGTCTCACAATAAGTAATAAGTTGGGATAGAACTTGTTTCACATACTGAACGTGACTGTACACGGTCTGAGCCAGTTAAACGAGTCCTTAGAGCATAGGTCTATTTTGCTCTTGTTCTCAATTAATTTCGTGACACATTATAGGAAAATATTTATCCAGTGTCCTAGGTCCTCATCCTGCAGTCCGATCTGCATGAGCGCATCCTTAGGCTTGCCAAGAACCGCAGTCAAAGCTTCCCCGGTGTTTCCTTCGTGGACCAGCTTGTGGGATCACAGACGGGGGCAAAAGTTACATCAGCCCTAAAGCTGCTAAATCTGACCTCAGGAACTGGCCAGGCTGGACTTGAGCAAGGCTTAATGCCTCCTTCGCTCCTCCCGAACATGAGCGATGAATCAGGAGGGGCTGTCTTGGTATGATGGGGGTTCCTTGTTGCACATGAACAGTGCTTATGGGCTTCGGTCAGCTTGTAAGCCCATGCCAGAATCCGCCACTATAATCTTCCTGATTGTTTCATTGGGAAAGCGACTATAAAATCCTGCGGTAATATACATAAATGACACTAAATGCTGTATTAGCCTGATTTGTTAAAAAAAATGCAGAAAGCATATGAGCAGTTGAAAGTAACCTATATAGGGTTTAGCATCAAGAAATGGATTTGGTGCACAGCTCCTGCAGCCTTTCTCCTTGCTCGCTCGCTGCCCAGCCCACCTGCATTCCCCTTAGTTTACAACAACAACAGATCTCATTTTCAAGTTGCCTTTCAACATGGGGTTCCCGTGAAGCTGGTCTAACCACACAGCTGTTGTAGCCCCACACATAAGGTCTCCATGACGCACACCAAAACCAGCAGAAGGGGTTGGAGCAGTATGAGAAAAGGCTCTGATCCCACAGCTGGAGGTCAACCAGATCAAACTCAGCATAAATGCAGTGTAAATGTCAGAGTTTCCAGTTCAGCCAGCTGGGGTCACACCATTTGCACCCAGGGCAGCCCCAGAGTCAAAAGAAGTTGTCCTCGCTGGTCTATCTTGGCTTGCCGGTTGTTTAGCTCTGCACATGGCACGGGAGATCTTTCCTCAGCACTAAGTTCACTTCCAATAATTAAAAAAAAAATAAGCAGGTTAAAAAGTGATTGCAAATTTTTATTAACAGCTACAGTCCAAATTTTAGCCACGTCTTGCAGAAAGCTCAGCTCTTTGCCGTAGCCACGATGCTAGCACAATTTTAGGTAGGTAAGTAGAAGATGTGAAACAGGAAAACGTATTACTATTTTCCCCACATTAACCAAGGAGTCTTGCCTGCCTTATTTCCAGCCTTCCCCAGCTACAGTTCTGAATCACCTTCTGTTTGTGACCACTGAATGCTAAATACACTTTTATTTTACCTGTAGGCACTAAATTTTTCAAAAGCCTCACATTACTATTAGCCTGCCAGCAAACCAGGAACATCAGCTCTTTTTAATTAGATTTTCTAACTGTGATGTTCATTCAACAAGGGATAAATTCCCTTTAGTGGAAGCTGTGGATTATACTTGGACTTCTTAGCTCTGGAGAAGTGAAAAATAATAAATAAAACCTGCCAGGGAAAAGGTAACGGTAGGAATAGCAGAAAATAAGATACCATCATGTCACTACTCAGCCCTGTCAACTGTTACGCTAATCAGGACAGAATTAAAAACACATTTTCTCCCAAGATGTTTCACAGCCAAACCGGTTAAATACAGATTTTAACAAAATTGAAAGCATATTATACGGAGATTTGTGGTTTCCAGCGCTGTGAGTGAGTGCTGAAAGTGTGATGAAATAACAAAATTGCAGCCTAATAATCTATAGAATAATATTGTCAACTAATGGATTATAATAAAATAAAAGCTATTATTAGGGTAAAACATTATAACAAAAAAAAATCCAACTTTTATTTGTAGCACCTCCCCCTTAATGGTTTCAAGCATTTTGAAAGGTATTTTAAACAAGTACATTGTGTCCTTATTGAAACTGTTTCATCTCGCTAGCTGCTGAAAATGGCTTTAACCATCTCTCTGAACAAAAGCTCGCTAATAAGACAACAAAAAGCCTACAAAAGCACTGGCTCAGCATCGCTGCAGAAAGGCAACTAAAGGCAGCCTGCAAATGGTCTGTTTCTTTTTTCTTGCATGTAATTAGATGAATTAAAAGGACAAAGTAGTTAATGTTACTGTTGTCCAAAGCCCCCGGTTCTTTTCATACCGTCCGCTCTAGACAAGAGCCCGTGGCTCTCGCTCCAGCAATGCGGTGAAGAATGTTGGCAATAAGTAAAATTAACAAGCTTAATCTGTGAAGAATCTGGTCTGAGTCATAGATGAAATGTATCTCTAGCAACGAAAGGCTAGTAATTCCTGGTCTCCTTTTATATGCCTAATAAAACTTACAATAAATTAACTGCATTTTAGTTTGCAGCGCTGGCTCTATTAATCAGGGCTGAGATGCGTAGTCAAGTTACAATAGAAAGAACTCAACTGGGTGCATTTCAGTTATGCAATTAGGGCCCATTGGCCCGGCTCTAATTAGGCCAGGGATGTTGATATTTCAAGTACTGTTTTATCATTAGGTTTCATTTCCTTGGAACATCCTCAATGGCCAAGTAGTGAGAAGGGTGGAGGATATTATAAGCGCGGGTCATCAGAAAGTCATTAATGGGAGTTAGGAAGGGAAGGGCTGACATTAATACCTCGCCCTGTGAAATGTTGCGCTGTCTCTGGGAGACTCTGAGCCCCTCCGTCTTGCAGAGGAATCGGTGGCACCTGAGAGTGACAGGATCGGGCTCCCGGCAAAGGACGTCCCTTGGAGATGAGATTGTTGTTTAATTGTTAGCCGCTAGATTGGCGTGCCCTGACAGCAGCTACTGCAGAGAGGGGTGACCCTAACGCAGAGGTGTTGATTCTCACTCCCTGTGAGCTGCTGGGGTCAAAACTGAAAAGAAACACCCATATCTGGCCAGTAATGGAGAGAAGACGCTGGATCTTGAGGCAGGCTCGTTAGGGTAATTCTGGTAATGTTGCTTGGTCATCCCCACTCTCCTTCCTCCGGGCAGGAGACTTGCTCTCAGTTATTGGCTCCACCAGGCAGACTGAAGATGACTTGCTGGAGGTGGCTCACCTTCCACCAGCTCCCACAGGCCTTGAACATGAAGTTTCCTCTGTTCAGCACAGATTTGGTTGTGGTCCCTGCATAGACAAACCCAAACAGTGAAGCTCAGATAAAACCAGGAAAAAAAGAAAAGAGCCATCAGTCCTCAGTTGTGCTTTTCTTGCCAAACGCTAGCTTAAATCTGTACCTCCAAACAATGCTTTGCCTGTTTGTAAAATATGACTTTGTTTCATTATGAAAAAAGAAATTACATAATTAAATTCATTATATCCAATTACTATATGATTCATCTGGTGGCTTAATGAAGCTTCACATTATATTAACAAGATAAAGCAAAAGAATAACATTTTATGAGACTGCAGGCATTCTGTGTACAGCAGACTAGCTAGTTTATGAGCTATATGCAGTGCATTTCCTAATAGTACATATTGTATTAGCTTGAGTAGGGAAGTTATTGCTTGGTCCTGCGATATCTCACCCACCTCATTCTGAAAATTCGCTAAAACAAAAAGTTCGACTTTGTTTGCTTTTCTGTCCAGTCCTAGGCCTTTCTTCTGGATGTTGTCAAATTTTATCCAAGAGGACTACACGATGCAAGGAGCGAGCTTAATAGGATCATAACAAAAAATCTAGGCAACTCTACAGCTGTCAGAAGGCAACACGTTTTGGATGTAAAAGAGCTGGTTTGGTTTTGAACCAGTGACCCAGAGGTGAATTACCTCAGTGTCTCCGTTGATAGGTATATAAATATTTTAAATATGATTTTGCAGAAGTGTAAAACTGCCTTTTCTTTCAAAGTACATTATCAGCCTTAAGAAGTCTATCAACTCTGTCCTCCCAATAATTTATGATCTAATAAAAGGCTTCTGTCTTTGGAAAAACTGACAAAAACCCATAGTTTTATCTTTTGGGAATGAGAGCTGTCAATACAGCGAAGCCTTGTCTTTCAAATGCGTGTGTAAAACTATTTGAAATGTTCACAATTTTGAAATTAGTCACTAACACGGGAAAGGGACAAATTAACGACATTCAGCCTCCTTTTTCTTCCATGTATGAGTGCCCTTCAGCTTTTCTCATTACCATTTAGTATTTCTGGACAACTATTGATATTCAATGGGAATGTAAATGGGCTGGAAAATCATAAATTGTGAAAAATAGGTTTTGGAGACATCAGAAAAGTTTGAGGAAAAATGACATTTGCCTACGTGGGAGAACAACAGGAATGCTTTCACTTTGTTATTGAAGGAGAAGGCTGACGTCTCTTAAACTGGAGGCTTTGGCTAGTTACTAGGCGAGGTTTCTGATTTCAGCCTTCTCAACTGAGCAAACCTCGAAGCCTCAGAAGAAAAGGGAGCAATGTGTTCCAGCATAATTAGGACCCCCAGCTTTATTACTACTGGCTATTTACTCTAGCGAGCAGTCTGTGTTTGTGCTAGTTACTTTTGGAAAGGGACATGCTGAAAGCCATCAATGAGGGATTTAAAAATCTCTCTTCTAAATCAAAATTTATCAGCCCGTGACATAAAACCTGAAATATTTCCTGTGGCTACGCCTTCATCATCTCCTAATTTCTTTAATTAATGTAAGAAAAACCATATCTGCCTCTGGGCAAGTTTCAGTTTTGGTCATTTGTCTTACCTTCTGTAAGGAGGAATTGCCTAGAAGTATAGCTGGAGATGGCGGAAAGGACTGCAACTGCAAAAGGAGGGACTGAAATAAAGTACAGTGATAGGCGGCTGACAGAGCATCCTCAGCTGTATCTTATCTGCTCCAACCACGAGATTTCAGAATCACCCACACAGACAGGAAAAAAACCCCAAATCCCCTCTTCCAGAAGTGCTGATGGTGAGTAAACCTATCCTTGTTACCCTTGTATCTGAACTGGGAGCAAAGGACGCTTCTGCCAAATTGAGAGACAAGCTTCTAGAGAGACCCTGTTGTCACTCCAGCAAACACCAAAAGGAAGGCGCTCACCCAAGACGTGGCCTTGCTGCCATGTTTCACCTCTCTCCCTAGTTGGGTCCAACTGGTAGCACTCATGGTGGATTTAACATGTCAAGAAACATTCTTTGGCCCTAAGATCAAGTGATACATCATGACCTATGTCCGTACCGGTTAAACCAGTAACAACCAAAACAGAGGGTCTCCATCCCTGCCGCAAGTTAATTGGGGCTGGTAGATCACGGAGCGAGTCTATGTCACAGCTCACGTGCCCCTCAAGGGTGCAATGTGTGCCACACTCTGTCTTTGCTCCGTGTGCAACGTGCTATCGTGCCTGCAAGGAACAGAAAGGGCCTCATGTCTTGCACCCTCAGTTCCCCTAAGCAGTCTCATGCGTCTGCTCACCCCAGGACCAAAGCCTGCCCCATCTGAGGATTTGTGCAACGTCCTTTTCCCTCCTGTGATGCTGGACGAGGCTCTGTGCGTGAAGCAGTCTTGCTTGTGTGTGGGAGTCGTGCCATTCTGAGCTATGTCAGCTTTTCCCCGTGCTGGGTGATGGAGTTGAGCCCACCTCCAAGGGGTCTGTGCAGCGTGGCTTGCAGCACGTCAAGCAGGTGACAGCTGGTGGGGACAGTGCGGGACCAAGTGTCCAAAAACCACCCTGTGCTGCCCGCTGGGGATGTTCCTGTCCTCTGCCCTCCTCGGGCATGGCCATCACTGGGTGAAGGTTGGTTTGCTGAGGCTACAGCTCTCCCCAGAGATGTTAGAGTGATCAACCAGAGGGCTCAGGCACATGGCTGGTGCTCTATCATCGCAACTCTTTTCCCAGGCACATCAGAGCAGTTTGCCAAGTAATGGGTTATTACGACATTCCTGCAAATCCGCTGTCGCCCCCTCAAAGCCCCTGGAAGCGCAGAGGCTGCTGCCGCCTTTGTCTGATTTTTGCCACAGCAAGAGAGCCTTGGTTGGTGAAAACACACGTGTGCAATGCATATCAGTGCTAGATCTGGCGACACACACAGCTGATGGACAGAGCACGGTCTGGCATATCTATAGCCATTGCAAACGTGTTATGCATCTCCATTCAAAATAAGATAACGATATAAATTGTACCGCTCTTTAGCCAGTTGCCACGAGTGACAACCACGAATAGCTGCTGGGATATCTTGAGAGACTTGCCTCCACCTCTTTACAAGGAGCAATCAAAGGTGCTTCTTATTTCTGGGGCAGAAAAGTGAATCAAGGGAGCTATCAGATAACCGAGGTTCTTCCTCGCCTCCCATAGCAGCTGCTGCTTACAACCGCGTCGTCACGTCATTGTAAAATGAGTACGGTAAACATGATGCATAATTAAGTAACAAAGTACGGAGAACCTTTAGAAAATGTACTAAAGGCATAAATAGAGAGCAGGGTGAGGTTTCTGCCAGCAGTGAATATCTTTATTAAAAGGTTGTAGTTTCTGGAAATTATTGTTTAACCAAATTATCAATGTGAATGAAATCAGGCTTTGGGGGAACTTCTAATTCATGCAATATATCAGGTGTTATTTAACTGTTGTTTATACTGCGTGGAAAAAAGCAGCACCACCACATTGTTTATCACCAGTAAAAACCCTGATTTTTTGGGGACTAATCTCTGGTTGTCATGATGAAAAATATGAGTAATTTAATGCAAAGCTATTTAGAAATATGTCTCCTGTATCTACACATATTTTCTGGGTGTTTTGTTTTTTTTTTTAAAGAATTTGTTGCAGAGAAAGGGGCTGAAACCAACAGTAAATATTACAGTGGTTTTAGTGGGTACATCTTTAGCTACAAATGTGCGTTAAATCAAGGATTTGGAAACACCAGTAATAACACTGTCGTGTAGAAGTAGCTTGAGATCAGCATAGGTGGTAAGGAAACTGGACACAGCCAGAGAGCTTGAAATGAAAAGTATTAAAAGCATATAAGGTGCTTTAAATCCTTCTGCAGAAGCTGCCGACTCCTCCCAATATGATTTTCCAAAATACTTTCATTTCTGCTGGAGAACCCTCAGTACGCGCTTCTGGATTTGGCAAAATCACCCAGGTCTTGATGGCACTGTGCAGATAAACACCTGTGGCCAAATCTGCGAAGGACAAATCCAAGTTTCCAGATACAGGTGTGCATCTGAGCTTACAGTTCTGGCACAGGACAGCACTGACAGAGTACTGGTCTACGCTCTCTTGTCATCTTTCTTGGACGTTGCTTGTGAGACAGCTGCTGATAGAAGGACACACTGCAGCTGATTTGAGACTTCGTTTTTCTGGCTTCCCTTTATAAAAACATCTGCAGCCAAAGTATGCCTGCTGAAAAAAGCAGAGAGATTTATTCTTGGTTTCTTTAGCTACTTCATTACGTGGAAAGGCTTACAACCTCAAGAAGAAAGATGAAGCTGGGAGATAAAAAGAGAGTGAGAAAAGGGATGTATACAAAAGAACAAAAATGTGTATTGCACATCAACTGAATGTCCGTATTTTTCACTGATCAATCCATTAAAAATGGGACTTATTTGTGATAAGAATAGTAAGCATTTGACACTGGTATAACTCCAACGGCCAATAATTACCCTTGCAGCACTTATCTGGAGAGGTTACCGATCAAAGATGATGCAAACAAAGACGGTGATACTCATTTTCTAGAAACGGGCAGAATCAGTATGTTCCAAAGCACATCTGACTCCTGCTTTGTATCCTCTGGGATCATCTTGACATTCATGCCAATTCTCAGGAAAAGGGAGATCTCTACAAAAATATCATAGAAGGGCCATCATGTAGAAACAACTTAGCAGAGAACAGAAATCCGCTCTCTCCATCATCGTAGGATGCTCGGTCAATTCAGATTCACAAAAGATGACTCATATCAGCTTCAGCCTATGTTGTTCTTCCATGAAAATACTTTACATTGCTAGGATCTGTGCAGCACAGCGATCTTTTTGTTGAGAGTAATAAAAGAGTTTTGTCACAGGGATGGGTTTATCTATGAAGCTCAATCAGCCTCAATCTCAAATCTCTTCAAAGTTTGCCAGGTCCCGTGGTTTACCAGTCTGCGCTTCTGGCTTCTCGTAGTAATTTTGAAATGGTTGCCAAGATGATATGTAATCAGGGTATTTGTCTTTTAAAGGCAGAGTTAATAGGTGCTCTGCAGGGATCCTTTGGACACGTTTTGCCCTGTTGATGGTTCAGCTTGTTCCCTAGGCCTGGCCTGCTTGAATATCAAAGGTGGCAGCAAATGGCAAAGGTTTACCCGTGCCTTTCTCAAAGTGCAGTGTCTGAAACTGTAAAATGAATACAACACAGGGACTCAGATCCCCAGCAATTACAGGTGGCCCAAAGAGGTACATCGGAGACTCTTATTAGACAGCTTTCTGTCTTAAGAAACCAAACTGTTCCTAAGAAATTCTTCTCCATCTTTATCAGAAGGTCAAATCTCTGAAATAGCTGCCTTCTCTTCTGTCCTTTGTGAGATGATGTAAAACAGGTTTCGCTGGACAAATAACAAGTGCCTTAAAGAAAAGCAACAAAAGGAGTTTCATTTCTTCTTATATTGCTGCTCTCCAATATGATACATAAGCTGCAGTGAGACTAAAACACAGTTATGGGGGAAGAAAATTACTGCAACAGTGGAAGATGTCCCGGAGGGGATTCTCACACCAAAGCGGATTTATTCCTCCTATAGCGACTGCTACCACAGCACCATTTTTACAGCTCCGTGCTAGTTTCCCAATTGAACTCCACGTATTCTGCAATTATGGGAAGTAATTGAGCAAAAACTAGACCGGCTGTCTTTATTTAAGGAAGGAAGAGGAAAACCAGGGAAAGAAAGCGTGGCTCACATGACAAAGCAGGGGTAGCAGGTTGGGGGCATTTGCTTGGGGAATGACAAGGACAGCAATAGTGGTTTCCCACAGCTTCGCCCTTCACTGCCTGGAAGGTTTCTGAGCAGGAAGCCACTGATTTTGGTAAATCCAAATGCTTTGAAACTCAACAAGAAAAAAATAAAAAGAACTAGTATTCATCAAGAAAGTGTTCCTCTTTTAAAGTGGAAAAATGCAAGTTACTTCAAAGGGTAAAGTTGGGTGGCTTAAAAATACATTAGCAAATACCTGCTAAAAGGCTCAGACCTGATTCGGAAAGGAGCCCCAAAGCCTGTCTACGACCGCTGTTCTCAGTGGCAGTGGATGCTACCGACCAAGCTCCAGATGCTGCAGCCTGTTAGGCAAATGCCCAACCGCAATGACTTCTTCCGGGAAAGACCTCCCAAAGACACCCACGGCAAGGAGGCAAAAGTTAGTCAGAAGTATCCACCTGGAAAGCGAGCTGATATCTTCGACTTCAACGGCAGCTCTTGTTTGGCTGTTGTCTTACGTGTGAACCCTGAGCAGCTGTTGAGGATATAAGCCAAAAAATAGGGGTACTCTGCAATGCATTTGGTCAACGCGCGATGCCTTGGAGTGGCAGTGGGAAGAGGCAGCACGATGGAAAGCAAGTCTCTGTCAAGCAGCACAGCTCGGCTCTTCCTGCTAGAGGAGTTAGCTACCTCGGAGCAGGTATTTTGGTCCTTCATTGGGGATAATCAGATTTCCAGAAATTTGTTGGTGCTGAGCTCCCAGTCAAATCAGCCTTTTGTATCACATGAGGACTTACCTCTTGGGGACCTTCTTGATGTATACCCAGTATCTTGGAAAATTGGATTTGTGTCCCATATGATATTATCTGTGAAAATTCACCTTTGAAATCGGCAAATAGATTATTATTTGGCTGCTAAAAGTCAACAGTTCAAAAGGCAAAAATTTTTTCCACAGTTCTTGAAACTTCTCATGCATTTTCACCTACTATCTTTCATCATGTTGAAATTGAAATGATTGTGCTTTGAGCAAGCATTCACCTCAGCATAAGGGAACAATCTTTATGATTTTCAGTGTCCTGAAATATGGGATGAATGGTTCAGGTGGTAATAAATTTTGCTGCCAGATAACACCATATACATAGAGAACACATATTTGCCAGTGCAAAAAATTTTAAAGTAAGGACCAATTAATTTTCATAGAAAGAATATTTTGCACATAAAGGAACCTTCCATCTACTTTACAGTCCATTGCATTTTACTAGATCTAATTTATATTTGGAAAGAAAAATTAAATTTTCCTTTTATCTAAAATAAACCAAATTTATATTGAAAACATAAACATTAAAATATTCTTTCTGTGCACATAATTATTCCATGCAAAATAAAAAAGCCAGCATCCTTCAATCTACAAAATGATGTGGATATTTATTTAATTGCCAAATAAAATTCTGTTAAGGGAAGGAGTAAATAAAAAAAGAGCTGTCTAGCATGTGAATGACATCTGTCATGTCATGTTTGCCTTACAGAAAAGGTCGAAGCAAGGCTATTTGCAAGTAGCATCCCAAAATGTATCCTAACAATAATTTTTATCCTGGCTAGATACACAGGATTTTGTGTTGAAGCAGTTCAAATGCAGAACTTTTGGTACTGCTGGCTCTGTGTTGGACCTGAGAGCCCACCGGGGCGTCTTTCTCTAGGTATACATCAAGACAGTCCCCAAGAGATAAGTCCTTATGTGACTTATGGCTGCCATTACACCACCCTGTCGACCTAATGTCTTAAACATGATGGACTCTTATCTGGAAGATAATTATCACGATCATTGGAAATATGCTTTAACTTTAGAAAATATAAATCACTTTAATTTGACAGCGGCAAAAGAAAAAAGTGTAATGAAGGTCAGTAGCAAAAATCGTAAAAGCTTGATCTGAATTTTAAACCCAAGAATTTTAAAAAATCAGTGATCAAATATGGGAGAAAAACATGAAAGCAAACACTTTTTACTTGTAACATGGATGTTAAAGACTCAGATCTTAACTGAGCAAGATAAAGTCAGATAGAATCGGGTTTCCAACTCACCTTGCTTACCGTGGATTTCAGCTCAAGCTTTTAAATCCACCGATGATGTGATTTAAAGGGAAAAACCCATGTGGAGCAGTGGAAGTCTGTTTTGAGTCCAGCCTGCTGACACCACCAGGAATTTTGCACTTGCTACCACTGAGGTCAAACACTTATTTTAGAACTCTCTGGTCCTTCTGCCTATGGGTTTAGCTATCAGTTGATGGCATTTTGAGTTTTATGTGTTCTTTACTTTTATGCACAGCCATGGATTTTTGCCAACGAGACTAGCAGCGGCAGGAATAGAAACGCAGATAGTAAAGAAACTGGTTTGTAATTAGATATTTTTATGTTCCTTAAACCAGCCTGTGTCTTCAAAGGATAAGAACAGGACACTGGGAAGTCAGTTGCAGGTGGGAAAGCAGGACAATAGTCACTTCATGAAGGATTTCTGGAGATAGTTTTGTTCTAGGTGGAAAATGTCACTTCGTTAACCCCAGCCTTGCTTAAGCTCAGACGCGTGCTAAAAAGATGCTCTTGTTGCGGAAGAAGGACTGCACCAACCCACCCAAGAGACCGAGGGACACAGAGAGGTGCTGTGTTGTCAGCTGCTCTTATTTGTGTCATAAACATTCACATAAACATTGAAGGTCTTCTGTAAAGATTTATGGCCTTATACATACAAACCTGAGGATCAACATTGCTTAAGCTACAAAAATTAAAGCAAAATAAAATCAACCTCCTCACAACTCATGGGAGCACCTCATGCATCATAGGCCAACAGAGGAGACCAAGGCTCCTCAGCCTTGGGCAGGGTATGAGCTAAGGATAACCCTTCTGGGGCTGGAGGCCCTGGTTTCCAAAGAGCCCCTGGTTTCCAAAGAGCCCCCAGTTTCCAAAGAGCCCCCACGTCTCATGGCTGGTGTCCCAAAGCCTGAAGCCTGAAGCTCCCCACTTGTGCTTTGCTCTCCTCCACACTTGAGCACTGCGGGTAGGAGGGTCCCACCAGGTAAAGACACCTCACTCATCGTCAGTGCAGACGTGACCTTCACGCATGCGCACAAAACCTTCCCAAAGGTGACAATTTTAAATCACGCTGAGAAGGTAACCCCCTGCTTTTATGGGGTATCTCAGCCCGAGATCCCTTTTTGGACACATAATTGCTGTTTGCCAACTCCTGGCTCGCGCTATCTGCAAACTGCGGATTTCCTCTCTCTCTTGTGAGCCACCGGTTCAAATGGCAAGGTTGATCAGAACAGTAAACAGGCGAGGTATTATTTACTTGTTCCTGTGCCAGCAGAACATCATTCAGGCTGGACAGACTGCAGCAATTATGATGCATTTTTCATTCACTCAAATGAACCAATCGCTTGCTTCGCTCGCGTGTGAACAAGAAGTAAAGAACCAAAAAAACCCAAACCCAAAAAATTAAAAAAATCAAATCCAAATACTTGCTTGTTGGGCAATAAACAGAGAGACAGTTTGTTTTTTAAGACCAACATTTACATGAAATTATCTTCTTATATAATTAACAGCCCCTGGTTAATAACCATTCTGCAAGTATCTATTGAAATGAACAGATGAATCATTATCATTTAGCACTTATAGGATAATAACAGGATCTAAAAACTATCAAAAAAGGGACTACTTGAAAATCCACCAGAAAGTGGCACCTCCAGAATAATATGAATGTGAAAAATGGAAAAAATGAAAAAGTTTTAAGCATGCAAAACCCCAGAGTCTCTGCGGTCTGGTTCACGCTTGAAACGAGTTCATTGCGTTAGGTGCTGTACGCACACCCAGTAGCAAACTGCTTGTGCCTACAAAGGGGGGGCAAATTAAAAAGATAAGAAAGCCAAAAAGTGGAAGAAAAAGGATATGATTATGTCTGGCTACAAGCCTCCAAAATTCTGTACGCACGACCGACACAGTTGCATACCATCTTCTTCCCTTCAAAGCCACCTGGGATGACTCCCAAGACCCAAGTGGAGCTAAGAGGTTTTCTAACCCGAGCATGTGTCGCTTGCCCAGCTTCATACAAGAAAACCGTGAACAAAATCCATTTCTCCTGCATCCCATGTTCTTGCTGTCACGATAAGATTCTCCCTACCTTCTCTGGGAGGAAAGAAATGAGCCAAAAAAATGATATAGCTAATTTCAGAAATAACTCTAGTTTAGACTTAAAGCCTCTGAAGCCATAATGGGGCTGTATTATGAATACGATTGTCTGAAGTTAACGCTCTCTTTTCATTCATTTGTCTAGCAATTTATTTGTAAAAAGTAAGCAAACTGAAATGAGCAGGCAATCAGCTGCCCTGACACAGTATTTTACCCAAGGGTATTCTCCAGGAACAGAGGCAGACTATTTCAGCCATACAATGTAATATTTATACCTCCATCATGAGAAGAACTCATGACCTTACTCCTAGTTGTAATGAAAAGGTATATATTAAAAAAATAACCCTCTCTTTATAATGAAAGACGTTGCAATACCCCAAACTCTAATACAAGTGGACAGAGATATTTTGAAGTATTGCAGGACGTATTCCGTTGGAGAAATGATCATCAGCCGGGCTGTACGTTCAAACGAGCACCTGTACGAAGCAGTGTTTGGGAGGGTTTGCTTACATTTGGAGAGCTGTGATTTCAACTTTTATAGGCACCTGTAACAAGACGTATCAGCCTGACCTTTTTTTACACGGATCTTTGCTTTTTGTATAAAGCTAATTTGCGGGCAGACAAAAGTAGTCATTGCCGAGAAGCAGCTCTTCTGCTTTCTCAAACCCAACCAGGCTGCAGAAAAAAATACCTCGTGGCTTCAGTGCCCTCTCACGCACGGCGACTAATCAGGAGTAAGCAGACAAATGGAGCAGTTTGTGGGCGGTCCAAAAGACGAAGAAAAATCAGATGTGGCATTTTCTCCTGGGAAGAGGTTTTTGAGGACTGCCTCTCTCACTGCCACACTGGCAGGACGGGGTTAGATCCTTGCCAGGGTGCTACAAACAGCAAGGGCTTATTAGTTGGCCAGGGTCAGAAGAAATCATCTAGGGTTTTGCATTCATTAGAATAGATATTACGCAGGTGATGCCTTGTAAAAATACTCTGCAAGAGATACCCTCACATCTACGCTGGTAATATGACTTACTCCTCTTGCAACAGGAAACATTTTGCTCTCGCTTACCCTTGTGCTAATTCAGTAGGGTTTTGCCTGACTGACGTGGTAATAGCTAGGAACAGAATTTGGCCCAGTATCCACGCGTCTGTAAAGGGTCCAAGAGTGGCGGGTAAGCAACATGAGCCAGAGGCACGTGAAAGTCTCTGCTGGAATGAAAGAACAGCCCTTTTGAAATAATAATACGGGCTATAGGCACAAAACGGGAGAGGATTGTGGACTGTGCTCCCTCCTCCATCCCCGTGTACAGCCTAGAGCCCGGTCCAGGCGCACGAACACCTCTTTTAGGGTAATTCCGGGGCAGAAGTAAAAGACACACAGTGAGATGAAAGACAGTCTGCACCGGTGTTTCTCCTTGCCGGAGTCACGACCGCTGAAAAGAGAATATTGTTCCCTTAACAAAGGTGGATATTGTGAACCCAAGCAGATGACGATGAACATTGGCAACAGGCTTCCTGTATCAGCGAGCAGGAAGGCTAAATTATACCGGGGAAAAATTAGGATTAAAATAACTATATGATTAATTTCCTATTTTACCTGGAATAAATAAACCTTTACCTCTGTAACTGTTGTTATAACAGCTGGGCTGGTATGCTGGTACCTGCTAAAGAGCTAACATATTTAGTTTTATTGTTTTGTCAAAATATTAAGAATATCAATATATCTCCATAATTCAGTGTTATACAAAGAAGCATTTTTGTGCCATATATAGCAAAGATTGTATTATACTTTTGAGATCATAGGTAATGATGACAAAGTGATCTGTGTTCAATTTCAGCATTAATGTCTGGTTTGAACAAAGCCTGAAATATGGTCTGGGAGCTAAGAGGCGTTAATATTAAGATCTTTAACTGTAATTTATGTGACAGAAGATAGGGTTTAGCATAATAAAATGTAATGGGCTCCTAGAATGAAGAGGACTAAGAGACAATTGAAAACAAGCTAAAAATGGTGAATTATAAATAACAGTAAATTTACCTTTATGTTGTTACTTCATTTATTTTTGATTTGTTAGACAGGCTCTGTAATTTCTCATTTTGCTACATTTGGAACCAGGCATTTCTGCACCTCAGGAATAAAGGGTTGAAGGCACAGCAATACCGTCGGGCCACTCTTATGAAAGCTGTATTAGGGCTCCAAACAGAAACCCTCTTTTTCTCCAGAGATTGTAATTTACCTGTAAAAATTCAGCCTGAGTTGAATTTCAACACAAAACCATGTGGGGAGCAAATGTATTTGCTTGTTTTACCTCCAAAATCAGTTTGGCTTTTTTTGACGTTGCTTAAGTGTAAAAAATGAAGAACATCTCTAACATTTTTCAATATTTGTTGGGAATCAGTGTGTTGAAAGGCAAATAACTTTAATAATGAGCTGGCCTTTTTGCAAGGTATATTTTGCAAAGGGTTTGTAGGTGGTGACAGCTGACCGAAGCCTCTCCCCATTGCAAGTGAGGTCCTGCACCGAGCACTGCACACCAAAACAAAGAGTGGGCCACAAGAATTTGTCTGAAAGTCTCTTGAAATGGATGGAAACCTCTCCACTTCTTTAAAGGTCTCTGGACCAGGCCCTGTGAGCCCTGCAGTGGCATGTCTGGAAGAAATCAATATGTCAGGGCAAAAATCTGATCTATTTTGCTTCTTTTGTGGTTTTCCAGCTCTGGGACTTCTACCAGCTCAGGATCCTTTATCTTTTTTTGCAGGGGAGAGCTAAAAGGGCAGCCTGTTCTTGCAGATCGCTTTGCATATGACTGGCTTCGGTCTCTGTGTGTCTTCTGTTTTACAGTAGTTCATTAATGGCTTCTTTTTTGAAGGCTCTGGAAATTCAAATGGTTTTTTCCCATTTTTTTCCCATTTTCCCATTTTTCCAGATTTCTGTCTAGTTCTTGCCCTCCCCGAGGTTCAACTCTTGTTTTAGGTCCGCGGGTTTGGGGCTGCTCTCCCAAAGCAAAGTGCGCAGAGCCTTGCTGCATCCCTTTGCAAGGGCTCGGTGTTCTTTTTTTTCCCCCAATATTAATTTAGTTTTACATTACTGGTATATATGAAAACGACTCACATTTCTTATGGTCAAAGACAGAGACTCCTTTTAGCGGCAAAGAACTGGGATTTCCATTTTCCTCATTTCTTAGAATTTTTCCTCATTTCTTAGAATTTTTCCTCATTTCTTGGAATTTTTCCTCATTTCTTGGAATTTTGCCTCATTTGGTCCTGCTCAGGTCCAAAATTGGTGGTAGAGAGGAATGAGACTGCATGTGTGCAGCACTTCTAAAGGAGCATGGTGTTTATTAAAGGTAGGTGGTTTTTTACAGTGGTTACATTCTATAAGAACTTCCAAGGAAAAAATACAAATCTTACAGGGAGCAGAGTTTTCTTTCCTTATAACAGCAGAACGTTGCAGCAGAAGAACCAGCAGAATAACATGACATAAAATAGGAAGGGAAAGCAGATCTTTGTGTAAAAGAATTAAAGAAGGCAATGACAGAATAACAGTCATGGTCCTGGGTAAGGACCCTACTCCTCCAGGTCTTGGACAAGTACCGAACAGAAGTGACGGTTCCTACAACACATCCCTCTCCAGGGACTGGCTTTGGTCATTCTCACGTGCGTGAAGAGGGCAAAGCTCAGTGATTCTTGAGGGTAGTTCCACCCCTACCTTCTATGTTACAAATTATTATGTATACGCCTGGTAGAGGCCAATGACCTAATAATATCCTTTTGGGTACAACAGGCCTGGTCTACAGACCATTGAAATAATTGAAAAACCTCCCATTGTCTTCTGTAGAAACTGGACTGGAGTCTCACAGAAGCAGAAATCAGGGCTGAGATTGGAAAAGATTAAAAGGAAAGTCTACGGCATTTCAAAGAAGTAACCCTGATGAAATATGAACTAAAATAAATACAAGGTTTTAATAATAATTAATAAAACATGCTGTGAATACCTTATAAATGACTGATACATAATAAATGAATCACACAAATGTATTCATTAGCTAAAATTATCATACATAATAATTACCTTTTCTGAGAAATTTATGGTAAGGGGAAACTCCTGACCCCAGATGTATTTGTGCAGCTTTCGTTGACTTCAGTGCAAACCCGCGTGTGTACTCACGGCTAGAACGTGGCCCTGGGTGCGTGTGTATTATTACATTCATAACGCTGGGAAGGGAGTTCCATGCTCTAAGAAGCATATAAATTCATCCTGCTGTATTTCTTATTTAAAAACCATGCTGTGTGTTAAATGAAATTCTGTAGCCCAAGGAATCTTTGCTGAAACCCCGCGTTCTGCATAAGTGAAAACTGTTACTACAGGAAACATGATTTATGAGAAAAAGTTTTCTTTGTTTCATTTTGGTTTTCTTAGACTTCAGCTGTCCACGTACGTAGGCATGCAGCGTCTGTGATGGCACTGTTTGGGCAAGTGTTGTATTAAATTTGCTTCTGAAGTGAGTGAGAACTTTCTTTAGAAATGCACTGACTTCTGTCGGGTGCTGAGTCCCAAAAGCCGATCACAGGGATGACCAGCTCTTCAGCAGCTTGCTCCGGCCGCGACCTCCAGGTGGTTCAGAGGGACAATGAATAGCAAAAGGGCTTGTTTGGTATTTTATCATATGAAAGGCTGCCTCTGTATTTGGGATATTGTGTAAAATCGAGGTCTTGGCCAGGAGAGTTGTGCGTAGGTGCTGCTCCCACTAGAAAGGACATCTGCCCAAGTTGACTTTCAGGTCAAATAAAAAAATCTATAAATGGAACTAAATTCTCAAATACTTAGGCCCAGCAATTGCCACCAAGGTTTTCCGCCAGTCGGCGATGGTCCGCAGCTTTCTGCAACGTCAGTATCTGTGTGATCAAGGTACCTGTCTCTTGAGTGCTGAATTTTCCCCAGCTCCTTTTGAGAGATTATTCTCCGATGCACGTCTACAAAGAGGACGAGTTCCCTCCCTGGGAGAACCTGCAATATCAGATAGGTGCGTACCATTCAAAAGTTAAGCAGAAATAGGCAGACCTGGAGAGGAGATCAAAGGTTATCAACAGCAGCGAGCTTTAATGAAGATTGTAGAGGAGGAAAGTATGGGCTGATTTCAGGGCATGGCCATTGTATTCAGTTCCAGTTACAAAACAGAGGAATTTGAGGATCAGATACGCAAGTGCAGGTGGTGGAGGACTGTAGCAACAAAGTCAAAGAGTTTGAAAGAAAGCCAATTTTTTTTTTTTAAAAACAAAATACTTATAATTTATTCACTTGGGAAATGATATTCCTTTCCTTTCTTATCAGCTGATCGCATTTCTGCTCCTGTGAAATCTGACCCCTGGGTGGAAGACACAAGATAACGCAGATGGAAGAATTTTGCTTTGCTTACCTAAAATGAGAGATGTGCATTCCCTGTGCTGTAGCTAAATTACCCCACAGGTCTAGGACCACGGAACCTGAGTGACGTGAGAAAAGATCCACAAACCATTTCTCTGCAAGACATGTAAAGCACACGCTACGTATTTCTTTGGATCGTTTCAGCGTATTGCCTAGACAATTACCGCTTCAGATTAATAAGTATGTTTTAAACACAATAACACGTGTCTTTAAAATAAACATGCTTTCTTTATAAATTGCAGAAATTTGCCATGACAGATAGCTAAGTGGCTCTGGTGTAACAGGTTTTAGGATTTGATTACAGCACCATCTGCTGGGTATTGAACTTTTTATTTCCCCAAACCCTTCCCTGTATTTCTTTCTATTGCAGTAAAAGCAGAGGATCACTTTCAGAAGACAATTCCAGGAAAAAAAAAGTTGTCATTTCATTAGGGCCTAAACACGAAGGCTCTTGAAATCAGTGCAAAGATTCGTTAACTTCAGTAGGATTTGGCTCTTTCTGGTGATGCTCAGCTAGGGTCATATTTAAATTACCAGCTTGGACTAGCTGACAAAAAAGAGATCTAAAGAGTGAGACAGCATGTTTACTGCAATATGTTTCATATAATTCTAACAAGGGATCACCCATTTAACTAACAAGGGCGTTATAGCGCTGAATGGGTGTGCCTAGACAGGTAGGAGTGAGCAAACAAATGTGATGTCCTCAGGCAAAACAACTGAATGGCAGCAGAAAGCGTTGAATTAATTTAAAGAAAGAAATTTTACTTAAGGGATTAATCAGTTAGACTAAGCTGGTACCATGGAACAGGAATCCCTTGTATTACTTGCAAAAAAATTGATTTCCTCCTGGAGAGGGGTTATGTTTAAAAGCTGATTAGTAGAAGCAATGTTTAGAATATTTTCATTCCCCAATGATTGTTCATTTTGCACATAATCTAGGCTCCCACTGACTTTTACACAGCTGTAAGTGTTCTGGACATAACTCTGCTAACGTCTGAGTAGTGCTGTATGCCATCTGTTAGTACCATGGTCCTTAAGGGACTAACTGCTCAAGCGTGGTACTATTCAACACAAGCCAGTAATGCAAAATCTTTTGTAGTAGGCAGTGCTCTTATTTTGTGCCCATAAATGGATTTCTTGTACCCTTTACCTGTGAAATTTTGGGAAAATACTGGCACGTAGCTGTTGCTAACAGAGCTGGCAAAAGTAGGAGTGGACCCAGGACGTCCCCTCCTGGTGGAGCCCTGGTCCTTGGGGCAAAATTTGTGTTTTGGACCACCTGGATGGCAGGTCTGACAGCCCCAGCCCCGTGGCGCTCCCCGAAAAGCACCTCACAGCTTCTCCTCTCCATTCCCAGTTGTTATTACATAGAGAGACCGGGCACAGTATTGTGCTATGCAGTGATGGATGAATGAGTACAAAAACGTCCCCTCCTGACCGACCTTGTTCTCCATCGCTTCTAGTCATGTACCAGCTCTAAACTGGATGAGGAACTATATGAACAAAACCCAGAAGATGGTCTGAGTCCAAAAGGGCAGACTCACTTGCCCTTTTCATATACTAACACTTGATGAATTCTTCCTTGAGACATTCTGTGTTGTTGGAAAACAAGTTCACACTTACCAATGGAAAAAAAAAAAATAAAAAAAGAAATCTACTAAATAAGACTTTGCGACCACACTGATGTGGGGAAGTGTGGTGGCAAAAAGTACTATTCGGGTAAGAAAATGAAACCCTGTGCACAATGAAGTAGATAGCAAAACCTCACATGTGGTTGTTAGGGATGAGCCCTCACTGCTACGTCTTCATATGTGTGATTATTTGTGCTCATTTCATAAGAGCCGGGAATAAGCTCTCCCAGTTGTCTGAGCTGAAGAGGTGGCCTAAGCAGCCATCCTCAGCATTGTCACCTTTTCCTCAACCTCCTTAGGATTGATACTGGGTGAAAGCTGGAAGTGCTGCAAGACATCCTTATCTCACACTGAATCCAATCGTACAAGCCTTGCGATAGGATTATGGAGCGCCTCTGTCATTGTTACTGATAGTCTTGGCTGCGTGCACTCCTGGCAAACCATCCAAGGTCACACCCTTGACTGAGCGTGACTCCAGATCTCCCTCAGTTTCCACCAGAACATTCCTCCTCATGTTTAAACCCTCCATTTCTGCAATTAAACCTGTTTAGTATTTCACTAAGCACACCAAGTTTCTCATCTTCCTTTTTTGTGGAAGTCCTCAACACGTTTGAAGGCTGTTATGTGTCTCTGCTTGATCCATTGAATTTCTGTGTTTTCACTGCTGGTGAAGACCCCACGTGAAAGGCCATATTCTTTGCGTAAGATAACCCAATATTTCATGCAGTCTGGTTTTAGTGTGAATGAAGGATGAACCCAGCCTCAAACCAAGCTTTTTGGTGGTTGTGTTCATGAAAGAGAAGCTGTAAGGTCAAGCTTCAAGTTTGAAAATGCTTCCATGCAAATCTTTGATATATTCCAGTGAGAAGCATTTTATATTTGCACAAGTATAAATACAGCAGTTGGACGAAGCTATTTATTGTTGAGGCTTTATTGTCTGGACAACATTAATTTTCTCTTTGTTTTATCAGAAAGGGTTTTCCTTTCCCCCACTCATGATTAGTAGAGGTCTGTACTGGATGGGGTGGTGGTACAGCAGAACTTTGATTTGGGCTACTAAATTGTGGAAATTATATAGCATGTTTTGTTACTAGCTGCGTGGTACCAGCTAAACACTGGGCATTGTATTGCAGGATCGTTTCGAAGACGATCTGTTCCCAAAGGCTTATGAGCCATTTTTAAAGTATATTGTTAAATTTGATCATAGTAAAGCAGAGCTTTTGCTGGCCAAAAAGGTATGTTTAGATGTTTCTTGCTTCTTCGTAGTCTACTGTGACAGACTTCTAGGTATACCTGTCACCCTGCCCACAAAGGACAACCATGCAACTGAAGTGAGTTGAGATTTAGACTGGATCTAAGGAAGAAATTTTTTACAACGAGAGTGGTGAAGCACTGGCACAGGTTGCCCAGAGAGGTGGTGGAGGCCCCATCCCTGGAAACATTCCAGGTCAGGTTGGACGGGGCTCTGAGCAACCTGATCTGGTTAAAGATGTCCCTGCTCACTGCAGGGGGGTTGGACTGGATGGCCTCTAAAGGTCCCTTCCAACCCAAAGCATTCCATGATTCTGTGATTCTATGATTCTATGATTCTATAATTCTACGATCTCCGCTGCTGTACCATAGAGGGGATGTATGAGTCATGGTGGAGATGTTTCTACTGGGCTTTCCCTGGGAGCAGGGGAGGCTTGCAAAGACAAAGGCAGGATGCATGTGGCTAACAGCAAGGGGAGAGAGAAACCACTGGAGGAACGCAAATGGGAATACTAAGGAAGGTCACAGCAATCAAGCCATGGTAATTAAGTGATGACAATAGGAGGGTTTGTCTGTCTGTCTGTCTACCTACCTATAGACACTCTGTACAACAGCATTTCGTACTATTTGCCTTGCCATTTTTTTAAGCATGCAACATACACATCTCACTTTATCATTCTTCTAGTTTTATAATTCTTACTGTCCTCTGAGGCATTCAGGGAGCTGAAGGAAAATCTAGGAGAACTGAAGCTTTCCTGAAAGGGCCTTTTAGCTTGATGGAGAGGAAAGGGGTGACGGTGATTGTGTTGATGAGGATGGTAGCTGTGGTGACAAATGGCAATCCACTGACGTTTGGTCGCCTCACTAGACAGGGACTTCACACTTGTTATTTTCAGGATTATTTTGTCCCAAATTCCACCTTGCAATAGATCCTTTCTGAAAGGTATTATAACACATTTGTCTTATCTGGAGACTGAAACCAGTGGAGGAAATGGGGTTGCCTGATGGAATATCCTATTTAGTTCACTGGTGGTAGAACGTTTAAACCCTGCCTCTCCAAAACGGAACAGCCAAATTTCCTAGAAGCAAGTGGCCTCGCCTGTGCCTTCAGAGAGGTATGTAATGGAGTGATGTTTGATCTGAGGCAATCCCATGAAAAATATTCAGGACCGTTGGAAGATGAAATGCCTCCTTCCATATGTATGAGTTTTACTAAGCTAGTAATCCACAGTTTAAAGAACTTTTTTTTGAATTTAATAAAGAGGTTATTTTAAACTTAGATCTGCAAAACACTCATACCTCCAGCACATTGCCTCAGTGAAATATCCCTCTACATGAAAATATAGACAGTTAGTTTTTTCTTCCAAAGTGAAACACTGCAAGGTCTTTCATTACTGGTTTATTATGCTTTCTGTATCTTTGCTCATTTTTCACCAGTATTGCATTAAGTATTGATATTGATTTCTTGTAAATGGTACTGAAATGGATGGCTCACAGTTTTTGTTATTGTTCTGTAGCACTTGTATGTAATTTATTATAGCTGCAATGGAACCTGCCCCTTGCTGCCAGGGTTTAAATTAAATGTGCCATGTTTTGGCCCCTAGTAGTCACATACATTTCTCATTCTAGATCTCAAAGTGTTATGTATAAAGTTACTTTATAATTACTTCCTTGATATTATTTAAAAAGTTTATTTCGATAATTTTGGTAATTAATATGTAATACATTGGTTGAATTAATAGTATTTTCCTTTTCCACTACAGAGACAAATTGCTGTCTTGTAAAAGTAACATGGAGTAGCTGGTAGTTGTGACCGGTTTTTCTCTTTCTGAGAGAAAAAGGGCAAAACAGCTCCCAACAGTTTCAGCGTGTGGTGGATCTAAGGCTTTACTCAGGCATGGACTCCCCAAAAGGTCATAATGGAAGAAAAAAATCGGTATTGACACTGAGGAGGGGCAGCCCTACTGGAAGGGCATTTCTCTGGACCACGTTTTAATGCAGTGGTCTTACTTTTGGCACAAAACCTGACTCAGAACCATTAACTTGATTTTCTGAGAATAAAGCTATAGCAGTGACAAGAATGAAGTCAAGCAAAGAAACTCCCCACACCGAATCTCTCTGTACATGTGGTTCCTTCATGTAGGGTTCGTAGAGAAGATAATATTGATTGAGAGAACACTAGTTCTCTAAAGAAAAAAACCTGATTGATAGGACAGAGAGTATCAATGGCATGGGTATTGAAAGAGACTTATTGCATATTTCCCAGTTTTATTTGTGGCCATTTTTAATAGAAATAAACTTTGCTGTTCTGGCAGGGACTGAGCAATTTTTCGCTCTGCCCATGAACAATCTTCTTCCCCAGGATTTTTAAAGGATTGGGATGAAGGAAGGAGAGACTTTTGGTGCTTCCTTCAAGGGTCTCTGCATTTCCCCCTCTTGCTGGGTTTCTGCAGGTGCATCCCCGGCTCTGGACTCGTGGATGTTCCTAAGCCATTAGTGATGCACTCATGAAATTGTATTGGTGCATTATTTCTAAGTTGCTTTAGAAGTAATTTATAACGAAACTCAGAGCTTTTCACACAAGATTAACTGAAGCCCTTTACAAAAAGTCTTAGTTCCAGTTCACTGAATAAATCCAATTGCCATTTCACAAGCTCTTCTTGGGCTTTTCCTTCCCTTGATTTTGGGCAATGCCCCTTATTCTTCCCCCGACAGCTTTAAATCGGTCTGTCCCACTCAATTCCCTCTGCTCATCCCACAGAGGGGCTGGACTTATCCCCCAGGCCTTTGTAAATGTGGCCTTTGAAGCAAGCCAGGAATATTTTCACAACAAGCGAGCTCACAGTCACGTTTCAAAAATTCAATATTTATGCAACAAAGCGGCTGAAGCCACTGTTTTTAAGGCTGGCATGAAGACAAAGCACGGCACAGCCATAATTCTCAGGCAACACAAGGTTTCAGCAAGGCAGGGGCTTGCTGCTCCATCACTATATGTGCGTTGGGAAGGGCTCTCTACTGGTGAAATGGCATTGCATTTGCCAAAGCAGCAACCTCCCTGGATGCTGGGGAGATGCTGGGGTGTCACCTCATCCCTGAGAGCTTGCTCCCAGGGTGGCTTGAAGGTGGCAAAGCCTGGCAGGGTTTGAGATATCTCTCTCAGAGAAAGGGCTTGGGAACAGGTCAGAATATTGTGCAGGTGTTGCTGCAGGGCGAGAAGTGGACTGAGCTCCAATGGAGGTGGAAGAGCAGCTCCGTTTGCTGTCAATGGTAGGGGCATCACTGATACGAACATGCCTTGACCTTGAGCATTTTCCTAGAGCTATTCATGACCTTAAAATGACCTTAAAGCCATCCCCAGGATTAGCCAACAGAGCACCTCCTTGAGGTTGATGCACAAGCCTGGCCTGATGCAGGGCTGAGCTCCTAGGCTGGGGAAGGAGATGAGGAAGGACATTTAACTTCCACAAGGCATCGGCACACACTAGAACTGTAAAACAGAGGGAAGATGACAAGGTGAATATTACTAGTTAAAAACAGAATATAGAGTTTTATATAGTTGTGAAATCCCTCACTGGTGCACAGCTGAAGCGACTTGTTTTCATCCAGAAAATCCTTACGTATACACACAACATCAGTCTGGGTCGCATTTCTGTCAGCTGTAACAGCGCGTACTGTGCTTTTTGCCATGAACTACTGTCCTCTGGTGGTTAATGTGGAACCACCAAAAAAACCCCCGAGTTGTAAAAGCCTGATTTATTTTTTAATTTAAGCTTCCCAGGTTTAAACTCAATATTTATCTTTTTTGCTTATACTTATTTCATTACGTGAAAATCCAGGGACAGGACTGTTCTGGTGCTTCACTCCCAGGCTCTTGGGCTCTTTGCCTGCCTCCTCACGTGTTTGCATTTACACTGATAAAAAGTACTGCTTAGCTGGGGCTTCACCCATCCCAAACTTCATTTCGATGGAAAAAACCTCTTTGGGTCTAGAGCAAAGCATCGCTTTATTGTTTACCAATCATTACAATATACAATACAAAAGGAGCAAAGCTTGTTTTGGTTTTGTGCTATTAAAACTGGCACGGACGAAGAATGAATAAAAACGGAGGATGAAATGTTTTGCCTCTGAATAACATTTTCAGCGGAGGAAGACTGGAAGGAGGAAGGAGCGGACGCCCAGGTCTGATTTAGCTTTCCGACAGCCCCTGCACATGGAGCACCGCGGATGCAACAGTGAAGGGCGGTTCAACGTGTAGAAACGGGGTTGCCCTGGGCATGGGTGATTTAACGCCTCAGTGGGGTGGACATGGAGGGTGTGCAGCATCCCAGCAGCTTAGCGCTGTACAAACTGGAGGGGAGTCTTGACTTTCCTCGGATGTTTTAAGGAATGATCACATTATTTTGCCGTATTTGCAGGCTTTTCATTTTCTTGGACTTTCATTGTATTAAAACATATGTGTGTGTATGTACAAAAAAAGAGACAGAACCTGATTAATGAAGAAATAAGCCTTAAAAAGGGATAGCACCTGGTTTCTTTAGCAGCATAGCAGTACAGCTGAACAAGCATTTACAAGGAAACCTCCCCATCGGGGAGCTGGTCCTGCACTTTCTTTGCCTCTTGTCAGTTGGTTATTCACATTTCTGCAACCACAAAGGCTACGGGATGCAGCAAGGCAAGACCATAACCTACATTACTAGCTGAGAAATTTGTCTCTTAGCAAATCTCCATTTCTGAAGAGCTTTCTGGGGCATTTGCAGTGATGTGAAATAACCGGTGCTGTGGGTGGGCAGTGCGGTGGTGCAGAGGCAGCTGAGCTCCGAAGAGCACCGTTCAGGAGGGGACAACACGGTGAAGGGCTAACACAGAGCAATGGGGTGAAACTGGGCAAGGCAAACGCTGGATCAAGTATCAGGAAAAATCTCTTGGTTGTCCCAACGAGCCATTAAACTCTACCGTGCATATTCTGCCATCTCAGCTACCTGATGGTTGAAGACCAGACTTAGAGGAATGAAATTCATTCACCTCTCAAGGAAAATCAGGAATGGAAGTCATACCTCTGTTGATGAGATACTTCAACCCAGATGATTGCATTGTCTTGTACAGGCATACTCTAAGAAACCAGGTTCTGCAACATTTGCAAATCCTACATATTTTTCTGATCTTACTATAGGGTGGTGTATAATTTTAGCAGCAGGGTCGTTCCCTGGAGAATGCAGTTGTCACTCATCGCACCATAATGCTGAGTTGTCTCCTGTGTTGTGACCTCTGTGCTGTTTGTGGAACCACTCACATCTCTCAAGATTTGGTCTCCAGAGCGCCAGAGTAGCACAATTAACCTTCTGCATGTTTCCTTAGTCACCGCTACATTAAAAGGTGTATTAAAAATGTTTATAGACATTCAGAAAAATCATCTTTACGGTGAAACAGGGTGAATCTCAGAAATATACACTTTTAGATGGGTATTAGGTGATACAAATGCTTCATTTTTCCAAAATTCTCCTTTTCCGTGAATATAGGCAACTTCTAAAATCCATCATATACATTTTGTTTTCCCCTTCAACACTCTGAAAGCATCAAGGAGAGAGAATTTCTGAACAAACTGCAAGCACTGCAAGGCACGGTTTGGTTTGGTTTTGGGCTGTCTAAGCCCACACCAATGAAATCATGGTCCCCAGGTCTGACAGCTGGAAGGTGCTGTCATGGTACGGATAATATCTGTCTTCCTGATCTTTCCCCCTGCCATGTGTCTTTCTTGTTTCACCCTAAATAAAAAGCTTGTTTTAAATAGCACTGTTCTGTGTGTAACTTATCAAATAATGTGCCAAAAGTTCTTTGCTTGGTAACCACACAAATTGTTTTTTCTGGGCTTTAGACCATGGTTTTCAACTATAAACCCCCCTCAGTCTCCAGTCGGTGATTAATTTCAGCCACTATATTCACACCGAGCTTTATTGCTGCAGTTACCGGATTTGTCTGGAGCCTTGCATTGCAGAGACAAAATGGTTTTATTGAGAAGATAAAGAAGAAAAAGTCATCTCCTTCTTGATTTTTTTCCCCCAAAAGGCAAATTAGCAACCCAGATGGCTTCGTTTCCCCATTGGAAGGAATCGCTTATGTTATTTTTGCTTTATGTTAGTTTGTTCAAGTCCCCTGAGAGCAACAGGTCCAGAATCCAGAGCTCATATTGCAACGGTGATGATGTGTTTTGCAGTAGCACGGTGGAAAATCTGAGCATCAGAGGTGCTAATCTGATCTATCAGTATTGGTGTCCCACACCTCAGCCCCAGTGCAGGAAATTAAAGATCTGCAAGGGAACTATTTCATAATGCTTTAAACAAATGAACTTCTTAACATTTTATGATCTCTGGAAGATTGTTTTGTTGGTAGCAATACTGCCTGCAGTGCCAAGCATTTGCTGGAAAAATCAGTGCCGTGGCAGTCATGTCAGCTACAGCCCAGAAAAATTACACTGAGGACGCTTACTGCTTGAGCCTTGTCATTACTGGGTAAATTACTCAATCATCATCAATTTTCATTTGGGTTGAGTTTTATGGGAAGAACTGGCCCAAACCTAGGGCTGCAGCTTGCTTTATATGGAAAAATCACCCGCTTCACCCAGTCTCTCTCCCAGATGCCACCAGAAGCATCTCGCTGATGTGGGCAGTTCACAAATCAAGTAACCTCCCACATTTTTCCCCCTGCTTGGTTCAGAGGGGTTTGCGATGATACGTGACCATTAAAGCTTTTTGCTGGTTTATGCTATTTAGAATCTCTTGTCCCCTCCTTTTATACCATTTCCAGGAAATTTCAATTCACTTTACTGCCCCTTTGCTGTCCTCTGAACCGCGGAGGGGTAGAGGGAGACGTCCAGCCCTGAATCAGCAGGCTGCAGCTCTCTTCAGGAGCACCAGATCATGTCTGAAGAGAAATAAATGCAGTCTGTGCTCAGCGAGAGGCACTGGCAAAGCTTCAGACTAACGTCTCCTGTTAATTTCAGAGTCCCCTCAAGAGAAAAAAGGCATATAAAAAGGAAGCAGAAATTCCTCAAGGATAACGGTAATGTACCTTATCCACAAATTACCAGCAGACCTTTACAGTAGCTTATCGCCTATAAAAAGCTTCAGAGTAGTCATTACAGTCATTGAGCTGATGGTAGTTTTATGACTTTTACTCACCATAAGGCAAGGCAGCGGTAGCCTGATGCAAAACCGCTTCGGAGGGGCCGGCAGGTAGCTCAGCCGCAGCGGGCATCCCTGGGGCCTCCTGCGCGGGCGGTGTCACCCACCGGCTGCCGAGCTGGAGAAGGATGGGGAGATGGGGCTATAAACCCCCAACCGGCTGCAAGGGGCTTGGAGGCTGCCTGCGTGAGCCTTTCCCCTCCGGAGCAAGAGGCAGGTTGAAAGCTGCCATCAGCCCAGATTTGCACAGAGAGAGGGTACGAGCTCTGCCAGGGTCTGCACCCCAAAGGTCTAGGGAGATTTGTCCTTCCTCCCTACATCCCTGCTTCTCCAGGGGCTTATTCTGAGCCTGTCCCCCAGGCAGACACTTCGAAGGCAAGTCCCTGCTCTGTCTGTGTGCCTTGGGGTTGGTACCAAGAGAGCAGGCAGCGGGCATGATAAATGCTCCTGCCACATTTCTGCCCACGTGCTGCCGGAGCCGCTCTGCTGCCTCTCTGCCACGTGGGCATCGCTCCCCTCCATCACCAGCCTCCTCCCCTCCTTCGCTTCCCACAGGCGCGTGTCCGCAAAATTCCCAAATTCAGCCCCGGTGCCCCCTAAACACAGTGCTATTTGAAATGATTGCGAATGATTTCCTTTGAATAGTGAAAAAAAGCACTAGGGTATGCTTCGCAATCTTTTGCATGTGGTCAAACCGTCCCCCAAGGTCTGTGCAACCAAACCCACGAGGAGCACCCAGAGGTGGGTTGCTGGAGTATAGCTGGTTTTAAAAGAAATGATTGCTCTAACCACAGCAGCACATACCGACGCTTCGATGTACATGACTGGATGACAGCCTGTGGCAGACACGACGCTTTTTCAGGTGCCTCATCTCTAGTGGTTTTCTTGTGGGGCCGCTACTTATGGCCTTGTAGGAACACCAGGCTGTCCAGCCCTGCCACAGGCTCTGCGACTGATTAGAATCATAGAATCACAGAATGCTTTGGGTTGGAAGGGACCTTTAGAGGCCATCCAGTCCAACCCCCTGCAGTGAGCAGGGACATCTTTAACCAGATCAGGTTGCTCAGAGCCCCGTCCAACCTGACCTGGAATGTTTCCAGGGATGGGGCCTCCACCGCCTCTCTGGGCAACCTGTGCCAGGGCTTTACCACCCTCATTGTAAAACATTTCTTCCTTATATCGAGCCTAAATCTCCCCTCCTTTAGTTTAAAACCATCACCCCTTGTCCTGTCACCACAGGCCTTGCTAAAAAGCCTGTCCCCATCTTTCCTATAGGCCCCCTTGAAGCACTGATTAGGTGTCAGCAGTCCCGGATGGCCACGTGTGCTGTGTTACACCAAGGATCAGCATGGAAGAACCATCCTCCCATAGGTGATAATTAAGGTACGGTGCATCAGGCATAACGATCTGAGGTGTCGCTTAGGCGGTGAGGAACAGAGCGTACATTACGCGCTGCAATGCTCGCGCCTCTTCGCAGAGAGGAGCGATGTGAAGGGTGCAGAGGCTGCAGTGCCACCACTGCTGTCCGCTCCAGCAGATCCAGCCTTGGTGCTGGGACAGCAGGTCTTTCTGGAGGTGCGTGGCTTTCCAGGAGGCTCTGCACTAGGTTGAAACGACACGTTGGCCAAAGTCCAGGAAACAAATTATGTTAACTGTTAGGGTGTCTGGGCCACATTGTTCCTGCACATTGGGCAGGAAAAAGAAAAGCCCCAAGCACAAGTATTTACTGAATAAAAGAGAACAAGCGTGACCAAAGCTCAATAAGGAGGAGACAGAGCTAGTCAGCAGGTCTGCTGGTCATCTCTCCCCAGGACAGTAAGGTGGATTTACAGACCTTGAGGGAAGCTGTGCCAGGTATGAGGGGAGCACTGGAGAAAGCACAAGGGCTGCCCATATGGAAGCCAGTGGACATGAAAGCTGGTCTACTGGGAATGTGGGGAGAGTTGGTATCTCACTGTGGTGGGGAGGATGGTGAAGACTGGCTGTGAAGGGCTTTGAAAGCGAAGTCAAGCAGTTTCTTATACATGCGATGGAGAAGAGGGAACATGTTTAGACCATGGCACGATAGTCTGTTTTGAAATTATATTGTGCTTATATGTGAGATGAAGAGATGAGTCAGGTTAGTTAGAAATAGATCTCTGGGTGTCCCTGGTTAGGTAATGCCCAGTTTTGGATAAGGTCTGTTTTTCATTTATTTGTGTCTTCTTCAGATCTCTGGATGTGAAAAAAGAGGCTTCTGGCAATAAGCTGGTAATGTCTCCCTTTTTCTTTACTCTTCTTTTGTAGGGGAGAGACGAACTGATTAAAAAGATGGAACATTTCAGGTAAACTATAGCAGACACGTTAGACACTGTTAACCATCTGAGTGTATTGGATATTGTTGTTCTGTTTGTTATGCAATCAATGACAATAAAACTAAAAAGTGCAATTGAACACAAGCTCTGTGCCAGAATACAGATGAAGTTTCTGTGCACGTTCTGCAGAGGAATTACTGTCACTATCCTTGCTGTTAGACCCCATTTTATTCCAGTTCTGTACTGTAACGTAAAAATGCTTGGTTCTGTAATGAGCCACGTAAAGAACTTTTAAATTTGAATGTATTCTCGTCATTTGCCATCCAACACTTACCTTTTTTTTTGTAACCAGAGTATTACAGTGGTGTCTATGCAATTTCACTTCACTCTTTGTTTTCCTGTTTACTTTTATTTGCTAGCAGGGAGATATCACTGGTGTGAGAATATTGCAGAAACAAATCATATGGAAAAATATAGTTCTACCAGGATAGGTTAACAAACAACCCATGACCCCACATAGGTTTACCAGAGTGAATTTTTCTTCCAGTGCGACAAAAGCTTTTACAAAGACGGAAGGAAACCCAAGTATTTTAAATAGAAAACAAATCTTCAAAGTATAGTACACACATAAAATCCTGAGCAAATGTTTACTGACTACAACACCTGGAACAATTAAGATACTGCGGTGGAGCAGCATTTGATTTAAGAGGGCGAGCCTTGCAGATGTGTGCTAAGCCAATACCTGTGTCCTCCAAAGCGCAGAATTGCTCTAGCCTCTACCCCTCTGTTGCTCTTCTTGAACTAATCTTGTACTTAGAAATAATTGATGCTCTCCACTGAAGGGAATGGGATGGAAAAAGGTGGAGATTTAGCAGCTGTGTTTGCTACGCTTATTTTTACTTACTTTTACTCTAGTGTGTATCAAATACGGGTCAGACCTTTCACTGCCCAGCAGTATAGGGAAATGTGCATTTCATTAAGGAAAGACATGCGACCAGTAGTGTTTCATCCTTTTCCTGGCCAGATGTATTGGATGATTTTTTTATTTCAATCATTAAACTGTACTTATCTCAACCCATGAGTTTTTTTGCTTTTACCCTTCCGATTTTCTCCCCTTTCCCACCGGCAGGGGGAAGGTCAGCGAGCGGCTGCGTGGTGCTTAGTTGCTGGCTGGGGTTAAACCATGAAAACCAGTTAATCCAATAAATGGTTATTAAAAAAAAGCCATTGTTCAAAGTTATTTTTAGGTTCATGAGTCCAAAGGAATTAAAACTACAGTTTTCCCTGAGCTCCCTTCACATTTGCCTTCTTTTTGTTGATACCACCTTGGCCAACACAGAGGTGCCATGTGAAGGTTTGTGAGGGCAGTGGAGGAGAGGACCAGGAGAAGTCCCCTTTTGGTATTTGCCCCAGGGGAACGCAGCACACTGTCTTTTTCAGGAGCAGCTCCTTGAAGTCCTTGCCACATGTCAGAAGGCCGCTGACTATAAAAATAAACCTTACCCATCAACGATCCGTAAGAGAGAGGAAATGAAAGCATTGTGTTTTTCATACAAACCTGAGCTAAGCACTGCAAGGAGAGCGGAACGAGCTTTTCTCAAGATACGATGTTCACAATTTTATGTCTGCCTTTTGAAAACCTCCCCATGGCTCACCCTCCTTCCCCTTCCTCGAGGCAGCCTTGAGAAATCAGGATGCTGTAGGTGGTGCCAGTCCAGATTGCGGCAGAACATCACATAATAAAAGCCAATTTCACAACTGAAGAGCTTCTTTTGAAGATTCCTTGCCTATGGTAAGGTTCTGCTCTTAATCTACGTGATTAAGTTGCATGTGTCCCAGTACCAAGCCCCAGATGTATCAGATTTACAGATCAAAAAAAGAAATCTTGCAACTGGATTTAGGAACTGCGTTACAATCATGGCAAGGATGGAGAAAGGACTAAATCTGGTAAATTTATTCTGATTTTAAAAATGGCTTTCAAACTTCTGAATAGCTTCTCAAAGATTGATTTTGCTGTCAAGACATTGGACAAGATTTATTAAATCTATCATTAGATTCATGGAAATCCTGTAGTCAAACAAATAATAATAGATACATATATATACCTATATGAAATAAAAAGTAATTTTTTTTGTATTTTAGCTTATTTGATCCCATTGGTTGAAAGCAGTCTTGTTGAAGAAACAAGTTAGGACTGTTTTTGTCCATATGAGCTCCATTGCTTATCTTTGGTTGTGAAAGGGCATCACAGGTATTTTGCAGACATAACTTGCATGCCATGCATAACAACCTGCACAAAATCTGCACAAAATCAGATTAGATCGAAGCCCTTTGGAAACTAAGTCTTCCCTCAGTCTAACACATGCTTGGGATAATCAACTCTAACTAAGATCCCAAAGACATTTGGAACGAATTAAAACAAAACCTCAGGCAAACTTTATATATTTTAGCAATATACTCTATATTCTTATATAGGCATGACTGATATATATAGAAGGAAAACAAAGCAGAACCTGTATGGTGAAAACACTATTCCAATCAAGTAATAGGTATTACTTGATTACATTTATGTTATGTTGTCAGCGGACTTGTTATTGAGAAATTTGGGTAAGAAATGTAAAGCATTTGCTGTTATTTTTCATTCTGAGAATTCCCAGGAACATTTCCTGGCCAATGAAATATTTGCATGTAGTATGTACCTGGCAACTTGAAATTTAAGATGCGCTGGTTAGTCTTGATTGGACATATCAGTTGTAATGCATTGCTGATTCCATGTCCTCTAAGCAGATTTTCAAAGTAACCTCCTGCCTTTATGCAGGAACTAACTACGTTCTCCATGGGAGGGAAGTAGCAGTAGAAAATCTGGTTAGAAAATCATGAAGCCAAAAGAGCGAAACCAACGCTGAAGTATTTTTATTCAGGTGAATATTCACGTTCTTTTAGGTTGTTACTCAGTTCTGTTCCATCATAGTCCTCACAGTGGATTAGATCTTCTAGCTGATGACAGTATTTTTTTAGAAAACTAATGTGTTCAATGCATCCTGTCTGGAAGGCTTGCTTGGTCTAAATATCGATTGGATTTTACTACCAGCCAAGGTCAGAAACTGAAGAGGTTCTTGCTGCAGCAAGCTGTATATTAATCTCAATATCAGCTAAAGTACCTAAACTGTTATTGGAATTTGATGATCAGTTACATCTTTGAAAAGTACTTCGTATGACATCTGTTGGGCTTCCATATTTTGTGTTATACAGTCACACCTGATAGTTCAATAACTGGAAAAATACCGGCAAAAGATCTCCTCCTTTCTTTGTGCAGACAATATCTGCTTTATAATTCCCATTTCTTGCTTTTAGCCACATTAATAAGCATTACACACCGTTAAAAGGTTTTCTTGCTGCCTCCCTTACATTACTTCATTAGAGGATATACTGCCGTTACACATATTTAGGCAGACAAACACACAAAACCTTCTTCCAGAAGAATATGTCTTAATTCCTCACCCTGCAACCTTTACATTTGGAAATGCCACCATTAAATTCAACTGCACCGACTCAGTCTGTTCCCCTGCCATTAAACACTCTGATATAGTCTGTAGGAATGTGGAGCCACACAACATCACTCGGGGATATTTGTACAACCTGGCTGCAGTGGGGAAGGGTCACTCTCTCCAGTCACGGATTTTTTTCCTGTTCTAGATTAAACCAGCATTGTAGAAGTAAAATTATCAAAACCTATACTTGTGACATCATCCTCTAAAAACTTTTAAATATTTACCAGTCCATTTCCTTCCTCACTTGCTTCTCAAGACAGATTTTCGTTGAATTAAAACAACTTGCAGAAAAACTTTCCAATAATCAAATCAACGTATGATGCTCAGAAGTTATCATAGCGCAAGACCAAGGCCATCACAAGGGTTCACACGCATTTAGGGCAAGAGTTTATGTCAGACCTAAAAACTGCACCCAAATGAAAGAACAGCTCTCAACGCATGCTTAACTCTTCTCTTTTGTCTGGCTGCGCTTTATTAAAAGGCGAGGCAGGGCAAAAGACTCACAGAAGTCAGTAGATCCTAGATATCCTTAAAGTTCACGGCGCTATCTAGCAGTCTCAGCCACAAACCTGCCCCTCACTCTCTGTGGGTGTGGTTTTTTTTGGTGTTTTTTTTCGTTTGTTTGCTTGCACCAGTCTGGTATTTCTCTGTTTGTTTTACTTTCTGAGAAGGGTGGCCATGCGCCAGTAGTGGGAGCAATGCAGAAGCTTTGCTTATTTTAAGCACCATCTGCGATGAAGTCGTTAAAAAAAAAATCAGCGTCATTACAACTACAAGGACCTTCCAATTTCAAAGCACATAAAACATTATAAGTAAACTTCTGTCTTCTGACATATGCGTTGCACCCTCCGAATGAGCTGGAAAGAAAGCAGAAAGTAGAGGTTTATCAGGCATCAAGTTCAGCCATCCAAATATTGCAAACCTCGTTTTTGTTGCCAGCTATATGTAATTTTGAAATGGTTTGCAAATTTAATTGTCCATGTACGGGGTGTGCACAGGCCGTGCACAATCAACGGCATTGCCAAGATTAGCAGATCTATTTCCTAGACAAGTAGGTCTAATGTGCTTTATTGGAAGCAAAATACACCCTGAGGCATTTTAAACGTAGTAGCAGCCAGATAGGGTGAGACTCACTGCAGTGAATATCTTTTAGTAGGTCAAAAATGAAAGCGGTTTTGGGATGTCAGTCACACCAGTTAAACTTTGGAGAAAAGTTATCTGGCTGAGTTACCTGTTGTTACTACTGCTACGCCTCAGGAGACGAAAACAGAGAATCTCTTTCGCCCCCTGCCCCATAATCCTCTTGCGTTATGTAAAAATGATAATTAATGGTGCTGTTTTGTTTTTCAGGCTGAGAATCAGCGTTCATTTTGGGATCTTTGCTGTTGATGGGCAGGTACTTATGTTAGGGGTCATTATGAATCAAGGTCTAGAACATGTCCCCTCCCAGTGTCCTCTTCTATACTTTGTGGGGATTTAATTTACCTGACTGTGAGCAGGCGTCGCATTAAACTATGTTACATAGCGCTACGGTCTACATCTGACATTTAGAGGATCTTGAGTCTTATAATTAGATCACTTTAGTTTTGTGTATTTGTGTAGGCTTCCTTAAATACGGACAACAGTTTGAAGAGGAAGAGATAAGACCCTGGGATTTTAGACTTTTCTAATTCATTCTTAGCTCTATTCATAGTGTGAAGAGGTGCTAACATGGGGCCTTTCTGCTGGCAAAAAAATTGAGGGTTATGAGTTGCAAAGTCCAGGAAAAAAACAAAATGGCAGCCACGAAACTATGTCTGTTACTACTATGCAATCTTCATGGTTGATGCAATGCAAATCTTCACTCATCTTCTCTTATGCCCCTTTAAAGCGGATTTTTGTTACCCTTAAAGCACAAGACGGTGAGGCCACAGTCTCAGCAGAGAGTGACTGAGACAAGGTAGCAACCAGCTACCCTTAGGCAGCAGCCAGCATGACTTAGGAGGTGGTAAACCACTTGCCAATGAAAAATGAAAAAATTCATTAGCCAGAATTGCTACTAGTGAGATTCTACAGAATCTATCTATTCTATAGAAACTATTCAAATAAAATTACTAGTAACAGCAGTGATGGTATAGCAATATATGATTATTGTATCAATGTGATATGACCCTGTTCAAAGATGGATCAGAGAGAAAGCAGTGAAATGAAAAAGAAAACAGCTTAATTATCCATACGGTGAAACTCAGCATGCGTATGAGTTGAAGACATGATGCGAAGTGCCTGCAATAGCCAAGGGTGGGATTCAGCGGCCCAGATGGTCTCTCTCAGTTCCCTGACTACAGTCTGTATGTCCTTCAGGTCTCCTGTTGTCCCCACCAAGGCCCTAGCCAAAGGCTACCACTGCTTTTCTGGGCGCACCAGATGACTGCTTCACTCAGCAATCACCGAATTAGAGCGGTATGTTCATAAATTAGTTCCTGTTTAGCTTGGGATATTTGATTTTTTTTTCTCATATTTACCACTTTTCTGTAAACTCCTATTCCAAAGATTTATGTCAGAGAGGCAATTTTCTTCCCAACAAGAGAGTTATCTTTTTAGTCACAAAAGCAGGTCCCTAGAATCATAGCTTATTGCAGCGGCACAGAAGAATAAGTCAAGAGTTATCACCAAGTATAGCCAATTCAAAAAAAATAGTTTTTTTCATTTTGAATTATTTTTCAGCTCCAAATCCAGTTTCTGAGTTACGGTTATGAGACTCTCAGCTCTAGGCTCAGTTCTAACTAAAATTTTCAAGAAATCACAGAACTATTGTGTTGAAAAGCCCTCGCAGAAATTAAAGGAAAACATACAGCTGTTGAGCTGATGCCTTGGAAATGCACCGTGTAGCCCTCATAAAACCAGTCTCACATGAAATGTTAGCTCAAACTCACACAACTACTCAAATCACTCTTTGTTTTTTGCTGACCTGTATCTTTTAAGCTTAACCCACACTTGCAAAAGCCCAGAGGAGTTTTATTTGGAGTCTGGATGTTGGTGTACATTTCTACCCTAACCCAACTAAAACAAGTTTCAAACATGAGTAACTACAGCTCTTTTTTCAGTAAATAGAGTTTGTTGTGCAATAGAAAATAATGACTTTATTTCATGAGGCTTTGAAGGTTGGTGCTCAAACTGCCAGGTGAGTTTGTTTGTCCCTCTGGCTCACTGATGTTGAATGACTTCTGATTTGGTTTTGGGTGGGGTGGTGTTGGGAGACAGCGAGCTAACACTTTGAAAAGCCAGGTACGGATTTTGCTAAATGTTTTCTTAACCAGGTGAGCAGATTTACCTAATGGCTGTAATGTTTCATAGTGAATAACTAGAATAGTTTTTAGGTAATTTCAAGCCAAAATCATGACTCTGAATAGCCCCAGTCCTGGATGGAATTAGAAAAGGAAACCTGAATCCATCTTTTTTCTCTGCTAGAGGGGAAAGGGCACAGCTCCCAGTTGCCAGTGGAAGGCAGGGAGATCCCGAAAGGATCCTGCCGGGCACTGTGTCCCTGAGCACAGCAGTTCGCAGCGCCTGCAGCAGGCGGTGGGGACGGCGAGCGCTGCCAGGGCATCGGAGAAGCACAGGTAATTCTACCCATGCTATGGTGGGATGTGTAACAGCAAGAACAGGAGTGCCAGCTTGTAGCTCCACTACAACGCGACATTGGAAAGTAATGACTTTTGGAAAAGAGAAAGCATCCAAGCACGATTTAGAATATTAACTGAAAGAGCTAATGGGAAAAATTGCGTAGGTGCCACCTATGTGAACAAGACACTGGAAGTATTAATAAAAGTATCAATTAGCAAGAACAGCCACCTGAAGAGTGAGAGGTGTCATCAGACACCAAGTCAGTTAATTAAGTCCAAAAATTAAACTTGGATTGTTCTTCTGTGGATTGCCTGTAATGCCTCACTCATTGTTTCGAGCAGCCAGTGAGATCTTCATTCTGCATTTGAAGTCTGTGGGGAAAATTCTTAGGGATTTCAACAGAAAACATCTTTTCATGTCACCTCTTTTCATGTCATGCCTCAGTTGCTGAGGCCAGCAGCTCTGGTGCTGGCATGATCTGCAGCAGAGTGCTCCAACATGGTGCACAGGGGGGTTTCCCGAACCAGGGGAACCTCACGGGAAGATGAGAGAGCAGCTCGGGTAGCAGAGGTTAAGTCAGCCTACGCCCTGCATCAAAACTGCTTCCATAAAGAAAAAAAGATGGGTCACTGTCATAGGAGACTCCCTTCTGAAGGGAACAGAAGGCCCAATATGCAGACCGGACCTACTTCTTAGGGAAGTCTGCTGCCTCCCTGGGGCCCGGGTTAAAGATGTGAAGAGAAGGCTTCCTACCCTGGTACAGCCCTCAAATTATTAGCCATTATTGATGTTTCAGGTAGGCAGCGATGAAGTTGCAACAAGAAGTCCAAGGGCAATCAAGAGAGACTTCAGGGCCTTGGGATGACTGGTTAAGGGCTCAGGAGCACAAGTAGTGTTCTCCTCTATCCTTCCAGTTGCAGGGAATGATGAGGGAATAAACAGGAAGAGCCAGCAGATCAATATCTGGCTCTAAGACTGGTGTCACCAACAGAATTTGGGGTTTTTTGTTTCTGGGTCAGTTTACATGACACCAGGCCTGCTGGCAACAGACGGGTTACACCCGTCTCAAAGGGGGAAAAGGATCTTTGCACAGGAGTTAGCAGGGCACATTGAAAGAGCTTTAAACTAGATTTGAAGGGAGAAAGGGATAAAACCAGGCTTGCCAGAGATAAGCCTGAAGGTGGCACGCCAATGTTTGTGGGATGCTGTGCTAGCGAGGTCCTTCAGTCTGCCATCTCAGTGGAGGTAGGGGATGGAGATGCATGCGGCGGCAAAGACACAAGGGTTATTGATGTGTTAGAAACCATGGAAGGGCCTGAGAATGGCCACGTAGAAATTAGGGCTTGTCCCCCAAAAAGGTGGCGAGATCAATAGGCTAACTGAAGTGCATCTACACCAATGCATGCAGCACGGGCAACAAAAAGGAAGAGCTGGAAGCCATTGTGCAGCAGTAAAACTATGATATAGTTGCCATGAGGGAAACATGGTGGGATGACTCGCACAACTGGAGTGCTGCAATGGACGGCTATGAACTCTTCAGAAGGGATAGGCAAGGACGGAGAGGTGGTGGGGTAGCCCTGTATGTTAGAGAGTGTTTTGATTGCCTAGAGCTTAATGATGGTGATGGTAGGGTTGAGTGTTTATGGATAAGAATCAGGGTGGAAGGCAGAGTCATAGTGGGAGTCTGCTGTAGACCACCCAACCAGGATGAAGAGGCAGATGAAATATTCTATAAACAGCTGGGAGAAGTCTCACAATCACTAGCCCTTGTACTCGTGGGGGACTTCAACTTACCAGATGTCTGCTGGAAATACAATACAGCAGAGAGGGAACAGTCTAAGAAGTTCCTGGAGTGTGTGGAAGTTAACTTCCTGACACAGTCAGTGAGCGAGCCAACTAGGGAGGGTGCCCTGCTGGGCCTGTTGTTCTAGAACAGAGAAGGACTTGTGGGTGATGTGGCGGTTGGAGGCCTTCTTGGGCATAGTGATCACAAAATGATAGAATTTTGGATTCTTGCAGAAGTAAGGAGGAGGTCAGCAGAACTGCTACCTTGGACTTGCAGAGGGCAGA
>VYZW01016068.1:2836-14477 GCA_013401315.1 Balaeniceps rex
CCTAGTTGAAATCCTGGCATAAGTCTTTGTAGCTTCAGAAGCATGAAGGCTGTTTTCACAATAGCATCTCTGCAGCTAAGCCTTCCAGATGGCACACTGCAAGACTAGCCTGCAAGCCCCAAATCCATATGATCAATATTAATTATGTAGATAAGGCTTTGGACAACTCCCCCTGAGGAGATGATGGAATTTTTAAAGCCTTGACAGACAAACTGACCCACAAACTGAAGCTGCCTCTGGACTTGCTGAACATGCCCATTTGTCAACAAAAAAGAGGCTCATCTCCTATCTCTTCGCTCTCCTTAAAATTTAGCATGGTTCAGCTGGCATTCCCTTACTTTAGAAGACAAAGTGCCTCTAGCATCCTGGCCATTTTCTCTGCTTTGCCTGGAAAAACGCGCCAGGCTTAGAGGCATATATACATATTCACGGGGGAAAGGCTGGGCAAAGAAATGTCACAAAGTGCCAGGGCCACACAGGCATGGGAAAGCAATAGTCAGTAATGGTCACTTTACCACGGAGGCAGTTAAAGAGACGGTTGCTGCTATTTCATAGTAGGTTGTCCACTCAGAGGTCATTGTTGATGGGTTGAAGTAAAACATTTCTACAACATACTTTCTGAACACCCCAAGGAAAGGTCTGTTCCAGCTCAAAACCACAGCAGTAGGTCCCAAAGGGTAAAGCGTCAGATCCTTTATTCCAGTGGGCACTATAAACCAGAAATCGTGGTTAGTAACGTGTGTGTTATCAGTTACGCTTTATTTTAAAACAATACCTTTTCTTAACCAAGTTCTACCTATTTCTGGTTTGTTCCTGACTTTAATTCCCAAGAGCTTCCTTGTNAAGGCTTGATTTTTCATAAATGGAGGGTTCCATTCTACTTTGAAAATCAGGATATTTAGGAGATATTTCAAGTTGCTCAAAAACAAAAGCATCAAAAGCCATAACACTTTGGAAGATGAAGACTACGAGAAAGAACAGTTTTTATGTCTATCCTTCCTTCCCTGGGGAACCTAAAGGTGCTGTCATGTATTGCTTTTCTTGCCTCACAGATGATGACACTGAGAAAGAGAACTCAAGTGATTTGAAAAATGTCACATAAGGGTCAACTTCTGCAACCCTTACTTGTCTGGAAAGCAATTATTCTTCATGACTTAACTGAGGCTACTTAAATAAGTACTTTGCTAACATTTGCAAGGGTTGCAGAGCCCCAGCTATTGCACGCCGGGTCAGAGCCAAGACCAGCACCCAAATTACTTCAGCCCATGTTAGCACATGATTGCCTTTCCCTTCATAAATCATTTACCACATCTTTTCTTTGCTTTCTCTAAAGCGTTAATACTCACCCAGTGAAAGTGAGGCTTAGGATAAACATGGGGAGAATTGAATACTTTTTAAAGTGCATTTTATCTTATTTCAGTTTCATTCATCATTAATCCACCACTGATAATTTCACAGAACAGTTTGATTTGCAGTTCTACTATTTTAATATCAAATTCAATATCCTGTTATGAAATGAAAACTCATACAACTGTTGTTTTACTCCATAAAAACATCCCCTTCATAACAAGAAACATATTAGATGTTTTGTTTAGAAATGGATTGCCATTTTGAGTTTAGTAAGAACCTTTTATGGTTGTGAGGCCACACAAAAGTGGAGATAATGAAGGAACTTATTTACTTTGGGAATATATGATTTTACTTTCTCAAGTGAAAACAGAATTTTGCAGATTTCTGAAGTAACTACAGTGAGAAAGAAAATCAAAAGCATTTGTAAAAATTGTCAAATGATGGAGATTTTAATAACAAAATATATATATTTTTACTTACTATTTTTTCCTTTACTGAAATATACCATACTGTCTTTTCAAATTTTTATTCAGACCCAATTTATGAAAATCTATAAGGAGATTGCCTAGAATGAAAAGGCTCTCACCATATTCACTACTCCACATATTTACTTTCATTTAAGGATTCAATTCTTAACAGGTTAACTTTGTTTTTTTCTGTTTCACTTTCTTCGCTACATCACAGAGGGGAAGCAGAATGAAAAATACTGAAGATCTCTAGCTTTCAGCCGCCTGCTCTCACACAGGGCAGACTATTTGTCGAAAGGAGAAGCTGGGTGACTCAAGCTAAATATTTCTCTGCAAATGTAACTCTATACATTGAATCTCTTTCTCTTTGACCTTTCTCTTCTTTGCACCCTTTCTCTTAAAGTGGTAACCTTAACAAAATAAATGATACTGAAATTAAAAGATACTGAATTCTATCCTTTAGATAGAATTGGGACAGTAATTAAAATAAAGACTCTTTATTTAGGAGCCTGGTGGAATCCTGAATTACAGGCATGGGGGCAGCAGCTCTGCCTGTTGGCCATAAACCCACTTTCTTGAAAATGTTACTCTCAGTCTCAGAGGGTTCTTATCTTCAAATCTCAAAGCAGAGAACATCAAGATCCACCGTTAAACTCAAGAAAATCAATGCATACACAACTGAAGTTGGTGATGATCATGTAGTACCATAGGAGATAAGCCAGCTCTCCTGACTCTTAGCACTGCGGCCTCCAGATAGGGCCACCATCATTCATAAAGTATATTTGCAACAAATGTCTTAACAGCAGTACCACACATTTCATGAGTCAGTGGGAATGAATGACCTTTAGGAAGTGCCTACACCTCTCCATGCACCACGGACCACCTGCAGCTCAGGCTGGCTACACCTAAGTGAGATGACTCCCACCCTAAATGATGTAGACCATGAGCACTGCTAGAGGCAAACATATATACAGGTGTCCAAGGGTGAAGACAGTTCTTTCCACAGGGCCCACTGTCTGTGGATCTTGACCATAATTGCTCTCTAGTTAGGTCTGGTAATAACTTAATGTTTAAATGTGAAATATCTATCTTCCACTGAAGGAGTAGTTTCCCCACCTCAGTAATGGGCTAGACAATGCAAGAAAAATATTCTCAATAAGCGTTAATTACATTTGAAATAACCAACATGACAATTGTGTACTCCTTCATGGGCTCTAGGGCTTAATGAATACACTACACATATTTAAAAACAAAACAAAAAAAACCACATATCAAACAGTAGATGCAGGGGTCACCAATGGAAAATGTAACAGGATCAGAAGGCGGTCCAACCAACGGTCCTTTCCGTAAGTAAACCACAACTTGGTACTGGGCACCAGGAACAAGGTTTTCAATGAGGCTGCTGCTTGAATTCACCTAATAGGAGGGGAATACACCAGATGTGAGGTACTTACTTGGTTAATTAAAAGAAGATTGAGACTGTACATGAACTATTCCAGCTACAAATGGCATGATTCTGAAGACACTGGCGTCAACAGCTAAAACTCCATTCATTAAGCCCAAAATGGCAAAACTGTGAAAGCAGTCAGGACTGGCTTGACAAATTATCTGACTCAGAGAATCATGCTTGCCTTGCTGGGTAAGGTTGGCCGTCACACTGCAGCCCCACTCTCTCCTACTGTCGAAGTTCATTGAAATATTCAGGCTACATTATTCATATTCAGGTGATATTATTCAGGCTGGAGTATTTAGACGGTGTGTTTTCAATAAAAGCCTGAAGTTTTCATTGGCCATCTGATTCATCTGCAGCTACGCGAGCTGAAGGCAGCGTTATGGGAAAGCTGTCTTCTGAATGCAAGTGTTAAATGACTGCATGGTGAAATCAGAGAGGAATTACTCTCTTTCACCTCTCCTGCACAGCACTACAAAACCTGACTAAGGGACCTTGTGATTTTTCTTTTCAGTTTGAAACACCACCATTAAAATTTCTGCTGTGGCACACCAGGTATCGGTCAGAGCTGGAGGCAGAATGCCTGACCAGGCGATTCCTGGTCTGATTAAATATGAAAAGTCTTATCTCCTGAAGAGCCGGCTAACAATAAATGCATACAGCAGCTTTGAGGAAAGGGCTTCACACACTCCTCCTAGAACTGCAGGCTGGTATTTCCTGCTAATATTTTCTTTGCAACCTTTCCAAAGTCTGTATCACAGCCACCTTTGCACAGGTGTTTTATTGAGATGCACGTGACTACATCAGTGCCAGCACAGATTTAGTGAGGAAGGGAATTTGTCTTTAACAGCTGCTTTGGAAAGCTAAATCATTTTAAAATCATGGACAATGGTAGAAATGCATAGAACTCTGCACTGAATTTTGCCCTTTTCAGCTTGTCAAGGAGAATTCAAACCACCAGACATCAATAATTCCAGATATAATAAGTTGATAAAATTTGATGAGAGATGGTATGAATATTTGTAACGACAAAAAGAAAAAAAATAGCTGTATTTAGACCTTTCGACCTACTTGCAATAAACACATATTTACTTTTACAGATACCTTGTTTATTCACAGATTAGCTTTAGGTACTTGTTTTTGAGTTTGTAGATGAATCTTGTATTATTTCTTTAATCATATGCGTATATATTTGCTATCTTTGATTTACAATCATGTACTGTATTGTTTTGCTTCCTGATGTAATGACTGCACTTTTAATAAATGAAAAGAAAATAACTCAAGGAGATTACAAGCTGATTCTGAAAACCAGTTCTCAAATTGTCATCTAAAGACACTTGCAAATGTTTAAGTTCATGGACAATCTTGGAATAAAACTCAAAACATTTTGACAAAGATTCATTTAAAAAGACATTTTTAAAGGATGCAGACTCCCTGTATTAATTAACTTGCAGGGCTAATCACAAAGTTGAAGGAGATGAAGATTTATGGGGAGCGTTAGTGGTCTCCTTCCATTCCCATGGGCGAGCTGAGGGTGCAGCAGGGCAACACTGCAGTCCTTTGCAGACTCCTCCATCACACACATTTAGGGAGCCAGACAGAAGTTGTGGCACTACTCAGAAAATGGCCTTATCAGCATCTTGGTAAGGTAACTGAGATGTGGGCTAAAACCTCTTTCTAATTGAAGCCACATGCCACTGATCCATCATAGCCGCAGGATTTGCTGTGGGGTTGCACTCACTAGGGGTTTCAAGTAAAGAGAAAACTGCCATATTTTGGGGTTCAGGATTCTTGATCATTATAAACACATCCCATACAGCAGCCCTGAGGAATTGTAGTCCGTCCAAATCACAGGTGGACTGGATTATTATTTACTTCCCAGTGCTGACATCTTTTTTTATGGATGAAAAGAAAAGCTGACTTCCTGGAAGTTGAGAGTCAGGTTCTGTATTCGTATGTAGGAAATCTAAGAAAGAATTTATGCTAGTTTGATGATAATCATGCATGTGAGCATTTTTCTTAATACAAGTGGATTACAGCATATGCCTAAGTGTTATTATGATATGGCACCATTTTGCCTATTGCTTCAAAAATGTCTCGAAGGGTATAACAACTCACAAGCTTGAACAAAGGATTGACCACAGTCAGCCCAGCAGAAACACAATTTTAAAACTAATCTGGTCTACTGCATACTGTCATTCCTGTATGCCGTGCTCTCCCCTCCACTCTGCATCAGCCGTGTCCCTTTAGATTGCAGAAGGGAGCACCTACTGCTGTGCCCTGCCGCCCTGAGCCTGATAGGGCCCCTTGGGCACGACGATCCCAAACAGCAGCATGATTAGCAATTTTTTCCTGTATTTGAAAAGGCTCCAGCTTTTGCTCCTTACCTCAGTGCAGTAGTGTTTTTCAAGCCTTTGACTTTCCTTTTGCTTCTGGCAGGTCAGGGAGACCACGGACACGATGGTGCTGTTGCTGCCACTCTCTTGTGATGCTGTCCAGGATGTCAGGGCAGTAGTGGAGCTTAGCACCGTCACAGTCACGTGCTGGGGCTTTTCAGTGAGCTCTTCTATCCATTCACCTGTGGGGCCTGGGACATGTTCCAAAAGCACATGTGAGCAAGCCACTCTATGCATTTGAAGCACTTATGTTAAAACATCCTTCTTTCACGGGATTATTTACTACTAGTGAAAGAGGCTGGACTGACAGCTGTCCATCTCCACAACCCTGAGGCAGTGAAGATGGCAGCCCCTGGGAAACAGCCCATGGCCGGTGCTGTTTCACCTGTAGCAGAGCAGATGACAAGAGAAACGTCACTGTTTGAAAATTCAGATTGCAGTATTCTCTATTGCTTACCAGAAACCACCCAGCAATATCAGATTTGCTCCAAGGGAATGTTTAAAACCAGCGGTATCCAATAATGTAGAGATCATTAATAAATATTAAAGGATAAGCACACAAAATTTTTTGCCTCTTCGCATACTAACATACCCTCCAAGTGTACTACAGCCTTGAAGTGCAAAAATTGAGTTCACAGAGGTTACCACAGTGAAGAATCTCATTCTCCATCAGATTTTTTGAAGCACTTGGTAGAGAACACAGGTTTAAATGTAGATAAAATAACAATTTTATGACGCTTGTGACAGCTCTCTCCTTGACATTCCTTCCTCCAAGCAATTCTAATGGCACTTTACGTTTACTGAGAAAATAAAACAAATGCCAGAGCAAGAATTTGGTGTAAGATCAGCCTATAAGATTTGACAAGCCATACTGCTATCTGGGTGCAACAAAAATGTGTAATACAAGCCAGTAATTTGACAGGATGATTCACTGACTGAGTGCTACAAGGATAAGGTAAGGCTGAAGCTATGAGCAAAATTTATTCATGACAGCAGACCCACACCTACTCAGGTAAAAAGAGGAATTCAATCATTAGATTAGTCTCTGGAGCCAGTGGATGTTATGTGTAGCTCTTACTATTCGTAAATTGTTTCAGCGTCATCATTAAGGGAACTGAGCTACCTCATGTCACGGTCCAAAGTTGTAGTCTCCATTCAAAAAGCCTACTTGATAGACTCATAAAGTGGAATGGAAAAGCAATTTCACCTTAAGAGTGCTTGTGCACATCTCAGATTTGGCATACTACCAGAAATACATATAAAATCTGTTGAAATTACTAAGGATCTTGTGTTTAACAGAGTAAGACATCTGCCAAGAATCCTCATCTGGTTCTAAAAGCCTGCAAAACTAACAGACAAAACCCAAAACCCCAAACATTCTCATGTGTTACGTGTAAAATGAAAATATTCATTACATTCCTGTAACATCTTAATACTTTATACCCAATGAGATTCAAGTTCATCCTTAATCTAGCAATCCCTACACCTATACTTTGGATTAACATTTTCTCATTTCTTTCAGGTCTCCATCTCCAGTTAGTAGACTTCATGGAGGACACTGTATTGCATATTGCTTAACGGAAATAAGTCACAGCTTGAAAATGAAATAACATTTGGTACTAATAGCAATCCTACATGATTTATTTGATACTTGTATACTTATATATACTTTAATGCTTTCCATATAATGAAGCTGTCTAGTAACTATTCCTAAAGAAAACCAGAAGACAATGAAATTACAACAGCAGAGACCCTTTCTCTCATGTGTTGTTTCCTCTTTTCTCTTTGTTTTCCAAGCACTGTTTCTTTCAACAATAAAGTTGTTTAAAACTTAGGAGCAATAGTGGAATTCAGTTACATGCAGTCAAGCATAATTATGAATTTAAGCCTAAATAGTTAGTATTTGTAAATGTTATGAGCTACTAAAGACACATTTTTTTATTAGTAATGTACTTAAGTACTTGAATACATTTCCTTTTAATATGAGTATTTCTGCCAGCCTTAGCTACCGTGTCTTCTTGCAGCATTCGTAATTCGGGGGAGACACTATCCTCCCATACATAAAATTGTGTAGTGCTGCAAGTATTCCCCTGTTCTCATTGTATGGGCATTTTGTAGGCTATATCTATTTTCTTTTGTAGAAAAAGGTGCATAGGTGACCACAGCCATCAGAAGGATAATAATCTGAATTCACCAACACCCGTCTCACTTGCTGATCTAATTGTCAGTCGTGATATTAGTTTACACAGTAGTGTATTATTACTTTGTCTTTTAGTAAATCTTCAGTTAAGAAACCCTGGGATTCTACAGGGAAATAATAAATTACTTTTTCTTCTCTGAATTTAGCAGGCTGAACTATTTCATCTACTGTAATTTGCCGCGTGTTCTCCCAGAGACCATGTAATTTCAGAGTTCACTGTTTAATTGCGCAATTCCCACACTCTCAGCCTGAGATGCCCTTCATCCCTAACCCGGTACACACAGCCTCCAGCAGTAAGGAAGTTAAATGTTTTCAAGAATCTCTATAACCACCGATTATAATTCTCAGAATTAAATCCTCTCTTTGAAAGATGCAAGAGGGGACCCTGTTTCAGTGAGCCACTTCTGAACACTGGGCAATGACTCTAGCAAATATCTCACCTCCTTTCAGTTCTTAGCTTTGCCAAGATGGTGCGATGAAGGCCCATCCAGGCAGGATATATTATATAACATATTTGCACCATATTGCCTTCTCTGGCACAGGGAATTCCAGAAGACCAGACTCTTCTGATCCTGTAGCAGATGCCATAGCTGCGACAGTGGTCAAACTCTGTACATTAAAGTTATATTGGTCTGGGAGAAAAAGACAGATTTGTTGAGATACTTACTGATGTAAAAGCTATGTGTTTTTGCCGATTGACTTCCCCGAACTTCACAAGAGCCAGAGGAGCTAAACGTTGTTACAGACAACTTATATTTTCCTGGTTCTTTCAGTTCAGCAACAAATTTGTGAGTGTCTTCACTTACTGTCAAAAATTCTGTGGAGTTCTCTAAATCAGGGGGAAAAAAAGTATGGATTAATTGAAATTTGAAAGGCTCCAGCCACTGAGAAAATGATTTATATCAGAAATGCTAATACTGTTTCTGCTGTGGGATTAAAAGGTATCCAAAAGGATTGGATTTATGTGGGTAGTTTTATTTCTTGCCATCAGCACAAGAATAATTAATGACTAAGGTTGCAGTATAGGTGTAGAGGAACAATAAACCCAGGCCAAATTTTCATTCACTAACAGGGGTGATAAAATAGGGTTGCCATGACTGTGCAAGTGAAAAACAGCACAGAATGGAAGAAAGGAGCTTCCAATTTTCTAGCTATTGCCTTCTTATTCTGCAAAAAAAGTATTTGCCCTCAGTGTGGGAAGGCTTATGAAAACTGTCAGGAAATAAAATTCATTTGGAGAAAATAGATTTTAAAACAGAAAATCTTTAAGCAACATGGCTATTTTATTGTAGCTCCATCACTTGAAAAGTCTCCCCATTCTCCACCACAGCCTCCTTGTGGCCTAAGGAATACGTGCAGTAGCTCTCCTCTGAGACAACCATTAATCTGAATGTAGACCGTCTTTTCTGTATGCCCCTTCCAGTTGAGGTCCTCCTGAGAACCTTTCTCAGTGGCAGACAAAGCTACATGATATAATGTACCCCTTTCATCTCAAATTTCTATCAGCTTGTTTCTCCTTTCTCCGATATCAGAATGGATTTATGACAACTGCAGTGTAAACAGTGCGGCAATATGTACAACAGTATAAATCTTGTTTCACAAAAGAGAATTGCAAACTGCGATTTACCCCTCCTCCCTTACTTTTATGAAGCCCAGCCAGAACTAGATGCTATTCAACGCAAGAAACTTCTCGAGAAATACAGGAAATCTAACAAAGCCCACTGAAGAAGAGTACTAGGTAATTAATAATTTGTAGAGGAGACAACCCACCAATGGAATTACAGAAAAGGGGTGTGCAAAGGGTATAAGGCTCTGCTTTACCTTCCCTTTCAATATTGATATGGAAACCATCAAATGCAGTAGGTGGCTTTGGTGGTAACCAGGTCAGCACCATTTGTACAGGAAGGAAGGAGGGGGGCTCTGGCGTGAGTTTTCCAGATGTGTTGACTTCGTTGGCCTCGTAGTCACTGGAAACTGCATTAACAAACTCCTCTTCACCCTCTGACGACTCAGCTTCATTAGACCACCAGTAAGGCTGCGACGTGGTTTCGTACTCAGTGCTGTTATAGCGGTAGTCTGGCCAGGCTGCAGATGCGTTCACTGCTGGAATGTCAGGTGGGTTGTCAGAAAAACGGCTAAGTTTTTCTTTCCTTATGATTTCTTGTGGTCCCATGAATGATTCTTCTGCAAAATTCCCACTGTGCTCTTCCCAGTTGTTTCTGTTGATTGGTACAATCTGAACAGAAATGTTTCGAGGTGGGTAAGGAACTAAAAGAGAAGCAAGGGTTAGTCTTTTAATAGGTGTGTTCTGTGCACCTTTACAACGTGTTAATTCCCCAGAGAAATATTGTTTGCAGAAAAGCAATGCTTCTAGGGATATTTTGAAATAACTACTTCTTAATAAGATTCTCCCTCCTCTTACATATACTTATAGCAGAAGTGATTCTAGTGGGATCAAGATGAGTGTAAATTCACAGAAGAATCACGACTCAAGAATACCAGGAAGAAAAGTAGATGTGAAGTCACAGTAAATCAGAGTTCAGTGCTGTTACAGTAGCAAGGTTACTCGAGTGTGAATTTGTAAGAACGGATCTTCATTTATTTTATTGTGTCTTCCAGAAAGATCTTGATCATGGAAAAAAATATTTCTGTATAAATGAATTGAAAAATATGTGCAAAACTAATATATGGCATAGCTCATATTTAAAAAATATGACCTCCATGTTGCTGTAGGGCTTTTCATATGCTTTTAGCAGCCACCTTTTCACAAGCATTAAACATTAGTTTGAATTTTAATATTTTTGAAAGCTTGATCTTAAGATTTGGGTCTCCAGAAGACAAAATTCTGGCACACAAAGAAGTTACTTCAACTTATGCCAGGAGGTGAACACACAGCATTTTGTCTGCCTCACTGTAATTGCTTGTCTGTCTGCCCTTACTGATGATAAGTGCGAGTAGTCTCTGCAAACAATTTTGACTGGCATCTTTTAAGCTGGCACCTTACAACACACTAATTTGTTCACCTCCCCTGTCCCAGCCACAGCCGCTAATACAAAACTAGACACTACAATCTTGTTGCAGTTCGTGCGAAGAATGAGGGCAGCAGGAAAGAAAAATGTGATCCTGTTGGTTGCATTCTTACGGTTCAATATCTCAATAACTGTATTCAGGATCCTCAGGACAGAACTCAGCTGGCATCAGTTGGCTTTACGCTGTCCGAGGCAATGGAGCAATATCAGTGTATTCATCTGAAGGTTTGGCCTTTTGATTTTACCACTGGTTCATTTCACTTTGGACCCTGGAAAATGTCTGTGGTCCAACAGATTAACAGGAAAGTTTTGGGCACCGTCCCAGGACCAAATTAAATTAGTTCTGGACCCTGAACAGATGCAATTTTCAGCCTTTGCAAGACTGCTGTCTTGAAAATTAAAAGTTTATGCTTCAGGGCATAAACTGGCCACGAAGTGGGACGACTTTGACATTCTTCTTCTCTGTGATAGAAGACTGCACAATGAGGAAGGCCTTCTCCGACAGTTTAGCTATGATTCACTGCGCAAGGAGACAGACCAATACAGATAGGTCAACAGTATGCTCAGTGCGGCTATTCCTGTGGCTTAAAAATTAATTCCTAGCACAAGGCCTAGGATATCTCATGTGAAGCAGAATTTATTTTCTAAGAAGCAAGCTTTATAACAGAAACACTCATGCAAATTTCCCTTTGCACTGTATTGTACACATAACCCCATGTACTAGCCACAGCACCCTCCTCCCATGCTCC